>VOMN01012736.1:0-14474 GCA_014899125.1 Orchestia grillus
AGATTTGTGACACCTTTTGACCAAGATTTCTCATGAAGAATCCCCTCAAAAAATGTAATAGTAATCCATAAATTTCAAGTTCTCAGTACTAATTTCATAACTGATAGTAATTTAATAAAATATTACATTGCTTACAATTCAATATCCATGACGAATAAAATTTTCATAGGTGCTAACGAAAGTTATTCAAAACCGTAAAAAATTCAGCTAGAACTCAACAACGCCCAAATGAAATTTAAAATTCGAATTCAAAGAACAGAACCAAACAGAACCAAAACTTCGTATTCCCTCGCACACAAAGACGTAAGAGCACAACGGGAACGTCTCGATTAAGAAACGCAATACCAGTCACAGCGATGGAGGACAGTACACCGACTGATGGAGTAGATTGAGCACAGAACTTGACCAACTCCGTTGGAATCCACTACAAAAGACTAACACGAGCAAAACTAACAGCGTCAAATCCCCACACTGAAAACTAAATGGGGAAAACGGCAATTTTTTAATTTGAACGACTAGACTTAAATAGAAGACCCTTTTAATAACTAACCAAGACAACGTTGGCCAAACCTGAACAAAATATCAAAGTGATGCAGATCAGCATGGTGCTCAGGGCCGTCTCTCAAGGGGTGGCGAACGTCTGATTCCATAGTCTAGTGTGACTACTCATCCCAATGGGATTACTCATCCCAGTGCATCACTCATCCCAGTGCATCACTCATCCCAGTGCATCACTCATCCCAGTGCGATTACTCATCCCAGTGCATTACTCATCCCAGTGCATTACTCNTAAACACCAGCCCTCAGGTGTATTTGGATGATATTTGTTTTGTTTCATTTAAGTGGTGTTCATCTTTAGTGATTGTTGGTTAAATTTCTATTTTAAAATGTTTTCAGTGCAATTTCCATTTAAAATTGTTTGTCATATTTCTATTTAAAATAATTGTCAGTTAAATTACCATTTAAACTAATTGTCTCAAATTACCATTTAAAACAATATTCAGTTAAATTACCACGTAAAACAATGGTAAGTTACATTACTATTACAATGTCGGCTATTTCAATTTCCATTATGATGGTTTGTTCAATTTTAGTTTGAAAATATTAGTTGTGTTTCCAGTTAAAATCATTGTTCTTATAACTTTCATTTAAAATCATGTATAGTTCTAATCTTATCCAGAATGATGGATAGTTTAATATCTATTCAGAATAATGGAAAATTTTATTTCCCTTTAAAATTATTGTTAGTTCTTAGTTCCAGTATCTTATGCCTCCTATTTTAGGCAGACTATCTTTATTCTACTTCTACAGATTTATTCTCTCACGCCTATTTTATAATTCTTACTCTCAGGCCTTCTTTGAGGCATACATTCTTAAACCTATAAGACCTATATTCTTAGGGCCTACTTTAAGGCCTACACTCTTAGGCCTACTTCAAGGCCTGCACTCTTAAGCCTACTTTAAGGCCTGCACTCTTAGGCCTACTCACGTATACAATGCGAAGCTGGAGACTTCGAGAACCACACAATGGGGATTTTAGGACGGTGGATTTGTCAACCTATTTTTCATTTCGAGGGGTCAAAGACAGCCACGCGAACATGCTTCTTTTCCGCAGATTTTTTAGAGAAGGAAGAACTGAAAATACATCCTCTTTAGACCCCACGGCAACATATTTCATGCTAACCTTACATGCGCAGAGCAAAGAATGTAACAAACTAGAGTTTTTCTGGAATTTTGGATAATAAAACATGTATTTCTTTATATCGTGTCTCTAATTTGCTTGTACAGTTCATTTTTTAATAAAAAAATAACTTCGGTTACCTAATTTCTTCCTAAATTTCTGTCTCGCGCACTTAAAAACTCGGTCTAAAAACTTTCATGGCGTCCACAACTTGGAAAGTTGTTCCTCGACGCTCGTTGTCACACTTCGGAAACTTGTGTTTTAAGAAAATACTCGTCACCTCCTTGCGTCTTGACGTTATGAATTTTAATAAATGTTCTTTAGTCACAAGGCCTCCACCTCCGACAATGATGGCCCCAGCTTTCAGCTGAAGTGTGACGGGACATCTTGAACTATCGTTTTTTGATAGTTCAGTGCTTCTTCTTGAGTGAACCAATTTTTTTATGTGTCTATATATGAAGGAAATTTGTATTATGTAATTGAATAAATTTTTCGAATTTACGTACTGCTGCAAAAAGGTTCGTTTTAGTTTGAATGCATTTCAATAAACGTTTAGGAATAATTTATCTTAATTGTGAACCAGCATCTCTGTTTATTTCCCAGTTGCGCGGAAAGTAGAAAAATCCCTTTCCTGAACCTAAAATTTAACAATAATGGCGTGTAGTCCAAAATTTTTTGACCGCAGCATGTGCAATGTCAAGATTCCACTCCGAGCTGCTAACCCAACAAAACATCAAAAGACCTCGCATGATTCAAAGTGGGCATAAAAGGTAGAAGTCCCAAAGGCTTATCTATGGCTGAAATACCCTGTCATCACGATTTGTCACACTCGTGTGGACAGGGATAAAGCACGCAACAATCGACACAACATGTAGCTAGTTTCCGCTACGCTTCTCTGCGTTTGATTACTAATTCACATCCAAGTCAGTGTTGCCGAGAGATGCTTTCCTCAACCGAGTTCATCGAATGCACGTCCCGCGTCTGTTTTGACATTTTTCTTACAGAGCTTGTACAGAAATTAAAAATGCATTGAAGTGAACATAATTATTAAGTTTAAGAGCACGAACTTTGGAAGAAAAAACCAGAAGAACACAAAAATATTGAGTTTGAAAGCATGATCTCCGATTGAAAAAATCTCGTAGTGCACATAAAAAATGCGTCCGAGAGCACAAACTTCGAGCGAAAAAGCTTGGAAGTGCGAATAAATAGAATTTGAGAGCACGAACTTCAAAAAAAAAAACGTGAGCAATGTCAGACGGAATTAGGAAAGAGCAAGGCGTATACTCACATCAATTTAAATATGACTGCCTTTGAAGCAGCGCTACCACGGCGCATTTAATTTCTGTGGCTCTCGTGATCTCGTCGATTTTTTTGACAGTATTACTGAATTAAACACGCGACAAATCAACTAATTCTTTTCTTCACGAAAATCGATCTACGAAAATCTACATTTTTTCCGTCTATTTTTGAGAGGATTTAATATAATGTGAAACAATAACGTTTGAGCATCTCAGATCCGAATTATTTCAAGAACCTTGAAAACTATTACCATTTAGAGAACAGTGGTCAATTTTATGAAGACAGGGTTATGTAGACAAATCAATTTATCTTGAATATCTTGAAAATGTTTGGGCCTTTATGCCCTGGCCACACTGGGGTGCCGCCGCTTTGTGTGTATGGTGTCCCTTCGCATATCCGCAAGCTGTTGAAGAAGACCGTTTCCCTCCGCCGTCTGATGATAGTGAGGCAAGGGCGGCTTATCAGGGATAGTTTGTAGGAAGTTATCCAGCTTCGTCTTGAAGATGTCCAGGGAACCATCGCATTCTCTCAGATCTCTGGGCAGAAAGTTGAAGAGTCTGGGTCCCATCACCGCGAAGGACTGTTCATGTCTAGTGCGAACGCTGCCAGCCGCCCTCACATTGTACGTCGGCACAACACACATCTTGCGGAAACGAATGTGCTGCTTTGTGTACAGCCTCATGGTCTCGTATTTGAAGTCAGGTACTAATCCATGAATCGTTTTCCACGCGTTGGATACTTTTTCCTTTTATTTATTAAGAGAGCAGCGTTAATACTTGGATTTTATAAGCTAGCTTGGAAATCAAAAGATAAATAATTTCAAAATTACTCAAGGTGTTTTCTGACACGACCTGTAAGTTTACGTTGTACGGAGTATCGGATACTTGTAACTCGGGAGCTGCCATCTTTTGACGACCATTGCGGTAGGTTTGAACGGACCCGTCTGTGTGCGTCCGTGTTGACAGCATACGGTGGCATCATCTTACTCATTGCATTTTCTTTTTATATATTTTCGGAAATGATTAAACCACATTCTGAACGTCGCTTTCGAGTTCATTCTACAATTCTCCTTTTAGTCTTTTACTTTTTCCTTTTTCTTTTCTTTTAATTTTCTTTAGTTCTTTTTCAAGTCTTTCACTTCAATGTAAATTTGAGCTGGAAAACTACGTCCATGGATAATTCTGTTTCGGATTATTTCTTTATCTTCTGGAAAGCTTACACGCAAGCTTTCTTATAATTTTTACACGGTGTGCCGCTAGATCATTCTTGAGTGCTAATTGATCGATTTTCATCCTAATTGGATCAAGGGTGAAGTGAAAAGCACTCAACATTTCCTTTGTCTCCAGATCACTGTCATACCGAGCACATTTCAATCCCTAGCAACAGCTCTCACAGATACAAGACGCGGGGCGCGATGGTGAACATTTCTGGCGCACAACGGTGAACATTTCTGGTGCACGACGGTGAACACATCTGGCGCACGACGATGAACACATCTGGCGCACGACGGTGAACACATCTGGCGCACGACGGTGAACACATCTGGCGCACGACGGTGAACACATCTGGCGCACGACGGTGAACACATCTGGCGCACGACGGTGAACACATCTGGCGCACGACGGTGAACACATCTGGCGCACGACGGTGAACACATCTGGCGCACGACGGTGAACACATCTGGCGCACGACGGTGAACACATCTGGCGCACGACGGTGAACACATCTGGCGCACGACGGTGAACACATCTGGCGCACGACGGTGAACACATCTGGCGCACGACGGTGAACACATCTGGCGCACGACGGTGAACACATCTGGCGCACGACGGTGAACACATCTGGCGCACGACGGTGAACACATCTGGCGCACGACGGTGAACACATCTGGCGCACGACGGTGAACACATCTGGCGCACGACGGTGAACACATCTGGCGCACGACGGTGAACACATCTGGCGCACGACGGTGAACACATCTGGCGCACGACGGTGAACACATCTGGCGCACGACGGTGAACACATCTGGCGCACGACAGTAAACACATCTGGCGCATTAAACTGAACACAAATAACAGGGAACAACGGCATGCAAGGTTCGCTTCTTGCGCAGCTTGCATGCGCTGACAAGCCTCCTGATAAATGGTCAGCATCCATTAGTTGGAAGAACTCATCGCGACAATCCACGCAATCTGAAAATTTATCACCGTTATCGGTCGTTAATCAGACTGGGAGGCAATAAAAGAGTGATACTTCAGAGACGCGCACCAAAAATGAATTTCCTTTAAATGAAAGTTGCGGGAGAGTTATCGTAAATTGCGCTGCTTTGTCCAAGGAGCGACAACAAAAGGAAAAAGATGGTAACTGAGGATCGATGAGATTTTTCGATACATTTTCCCCGGGTGATTTTATGACGCAATACTATAATAATTCACTAGGGCTAATGTTTCCTTTTCCTTCTCGTGGCATACCATAACAATAAATAATACACGGACGATGCTTCGTTGCTTTTTGTCGTCATTTCCTCATGCTGTGTGACGCTCAACAACATTTGGCACCCATCAATTCGGCTTCACCTCGTATTAATTTAGAGTATGTTCCCTGCTTCGCGTTATTGAGGGAAATTCTGTCATATAATTTACGCTCGAAATTCTGACGCATTTTTTGTTTCCCAGGGCCAGGACTAGACCATCGCTGGCTGGGGGCCCTGCACAGCATGCTGCTCATTTCTTGCCTGCGCCTATAAACCCCCGCTGATGTCAGGAAGAGAAAGCCAAAGAACACCAGACTTCCGCAACAAGGCTGTTAAGCCTTTCCTAGCGCGGATGAGAAACAAGACGGTGGAAGCACGTCTCCAAATAGACTTAATTGACCACAAACCATATCAGTTTTGCTCTAGAAATATATACGTTTTTTCGAGTCGCTTGTGCATCGCTGCTCAATCCAGGAGAAACACGTTGGAGGATTTCGGGATTTCAACCGTCCGTGATTTGGCTGGAAATTTAGAAGGACGCTTCATGTTATCAGGGTAAATAAACTATTTAGAAGTATTTTCATCCTGTGTTTCAGTTTCCTACATGAAGTGTTAAAAGTGAAAACATGCACGCAATCTTTTCTTGATGAGCTTCACATGCTTATTCAACGTCAGTAAAATGTGGAACAACCGAAGTGTATTTAATTAAACTCTTAGTTTCGTGTATAGTTTGACTGCATATTCCAGCGGGAAATGGATTCGTCAAGTGCAGCAAAATCTTCACAAAACACGATGTGATGTACGGTGCGCTGCAACAATATGGGGAAAGTAATTACTTCCATTTTCTTCGTCAGAACAGCAAAAAGAAAACCTGAGGTGTTTCAATGATGTAATTGCAAGAAACATAGAGGGACATGGAACTTGTTTACAACCGTGCGAGAGCCACAAAAAGTAGTCGGTGATCAGTTTGTCTCGGGGACAATTTCCCGCGGTCTGACAGCTGGAGACCTGTTACATGACTGACTTTCTCCTTCTCCTCGGAAAAGAAAAGGCAATTTTTTTCCTGACGACTTAACGCGTAAAGCCAGAAAAACTGTCACAAAATATTTAGCTGAGCTCGGAGGGGACGAGATCCGTGTCACAAATACTGAGACTAAATCCATTCAAGGCGTTGAGAGGGGAGGCGAACACACCAAAAAGATGCCCCGAAATTTCAGGAGAAAAAGACGCAGCGTACGCCACCCTCGTACACCGCCGCTCAGGGGGACGTACATCGGCCCTTTTTAGGTTGCTTTAAGACCACGTCAAATTACCAGAGGAAAAATGCAATTATGACACATATTGTTGAGGAATTTCTGTTTCTATGACCTGAATATGAACGGTATGGCTTTCCAAGATGATGTGAAATTCTCAGATCGAAAAAAGTACGATTATATCATATACTAGCGAGAAATTTGGAATACTGATACTTAATGCGTACAATATGGTCTTTTTAAGAAGGCATGAAATTCCCGAAATGAAAAAATACCATTGTAACACACATTCTCGAGGAATTTGTGATAGTGCCGGAACTCGAATACAAATAGTGTTACATCAACTACATATCTTTGTATCTATAAGCACAGGGATCTATAATTTATCAATAAACCGAGCGCGTGGTGGTAAACGATACCGGACTCCGCCAAGAATATTTTTGATAGTAGAACCTGAAATTATTAATCGTGTTCCCAGCTCTCGCAACGAATCGGAAACCAATTTTTCGCGAGTGTCGAAAACAAAGCTTACTCTTGAGCCGAACTCGGGGCGCATATTAAGCGATTCGCATTTCCATCCATCATAATTTAGCGCAGCGCTCCCAATAAGGACTTATTGCTCCCCTGAAAAATGTTCTATTTATCAAGCACAACAAAATTGCAGCTCCAGGTAAAGGAGAAATTCTCGCTCGCCGTAAAAAATTCGCCTGTTACTCTACGGCTTTTAGAGCTGAAATTCCCAAAATAAATAGAGCAGAAAACTACGTAAAGCGTAAAATTACACCAGCGCTTGGCCTTTGAAACGTATTGATGGTTTTGCAGTAAAAATGAAATCGTCTATGCGAGAGTTGTAATGCAAGAACATGAGCAATTTCTGCTGGCACGATATGCTACGCAGTCATTGGTCTCCAAAGTCTTGATTTTCTTGGGGCCTTTCACTGCAGATATCGGTTTTATTGGACGAGATCTCGTTCATATTCGAAGGGTTTGCTCCGAAAGTAGAGCCATTAATGGAAAAAATGGACTTCTGTGGGCATTTTAAAGCAATAACAAGTACTACGGACTTAAGTGATTTTCTCAAACATAGGAAACGAATGGAATTTTTTTACATTGTATAAAAAAGCATAGGATACATATTAGGAAATATGATTTTAATACGTCCTTGCCATAGCTCTTGAACTAAATTCTCCTCTCATCGTTTTCATCGCCACCAGAAATGCCAAAAATGCTAGTGTTTCAAAATATCATTTAGAATATCCACATTGCGCCCCGTTCTCATCATCATATTCATCCCTAGCAATCATAACATTTTTTCATTCCAGGATATCTTCATGCATCGATCGGCTCCTTTTAAATTTTGCCCGGCGGTGTTAGACTTTCATAACAAATTTTACCGCCAAAACGTATGGCTGCGCTCGCGTACTGATGAATTAGTTGTTTTTGTCGTTTGGCTCACTTTTTATGAAACTTCGGATGAAGAACAGTCTTCTCTCACTTCATTCCAATTCTGCTCTCGCTAGCCACCCCCATCCGCAGTGTTGACTAAAATAAATTCTTTCGCACACGTCCCCGTCACTCTCATCTCAAGAAATCTGAACTCCAGGGACCGGAAGAGAGGACGAAGAATGCATGGTTTCTTTTTCCGGCGCACAGAATGTTCACAGCCACCGTACATCGCAAACTGTTCTCGTTCTATACACTGTCAAAAATACAGCTTGACTCACGTTTCTGTGTGAAAGAGAACGTTTGAATTGTTCTGAAGATACAAACATTTGGTGGTTTCACTAAAAGGGAGAGGAAAAAACTAGGTGCGATATAATTTATTCATCCCCAACTACTCTCTTGAAGAATATTTGTACGTATGACACCTCACAATATTGAACAATTTTACTGAAGAGGTAGTTGAAAAGCATGGAGAGAGCCGTGCATGTTGCCTGGACGTTATTGTGACAGCAGGGTATGCCCGGCAGCTCTGGCGTTCGGATCCAGTCACAGATGTCAAAACGCATGTCAGCTCTGGCATTTGTGTCTAGTCTACGCATGTCAGCTCTGGCGTTCGGATCCAGTCACGGATGTCAAAACGCATGTCAGCTCTGGCATTCGTGTCTAGTCTACGCATGTCAGCTCTGGCATTCGTATCCAGTCTACTCATGCCAAATCCAATATACCAGGATGCACGTTGCGCACGCCTGTATTCATGAGTTAGATTCTCGTTGCATTCGAATTATATATTTTAGAATAGAACACACCTCTGCTTAAATTTTGCACGTTTATAGTGATTGAATGGCATGTCTGCGATGAGCTTTGATCAAATTTAGTTCACATGCTACAGAATTTTGTTTGCAATTCATATGACACATGGCCTAAACACTTCAATATTTTCCTTCAACTAATATATTTCACTTCTGCAGCGATTATTTTTTTAACAATCCGTACACAACAGTAATTAATGTTCGTGCAGTTATGAGATGCGTAATAAACTCGAGTAATGTTTTTACTACCACTAAGCGTCTTCTACCGACTGTCGCAAGGAACGTATTTGAGAGGCAGAGGTCATAAGCTGGAACGGGAGAAAGTGCAAGAAGACGTCTGTATAACCGAGCGATGAATAACAGCTCGGATCGACATTCATATGAGAACTACTTCGGGCGAAAAATATCACCGATTTTAATTTCGAATGAAAACATGTGTCGCATTGCAATGGGATGCAGAAATTTTCGGGCGGTTGGTAACTGTGATAGACCAACTTCCAGTTCCCTATGCTCCAGCTGCCCTGCCATTAAATTACTTATGATTAACCTGTTAACGGTCACCGCCCAGGTGGCCGGTGCTGCATTCACACGGTATGTGTAATCGACAGCGACCGTGTGAATGCAACAATCACGCAGACATCGTATGATGTCAATACCCGTTAACAGGTTAATATGAGGCTGAAACGTACGGGGGCTGAACAGCACATGTACAGTAGGAACTGTAATTCGTAGGTGAGTGAGCGAAGATCCACATCTAAAATGTACTTTGAAGGGATTTAAATCAGAAATTGTTGGCAAATGTAATTGAAAAGCAATTTTTCAGATGAGCGAAACGTTCAGCACTTCGCTTGTATGGAAACGTTAGGCGTTAAGAAGGTATTCAGACCCTCCACTAAACTCGAACTAAAGGAATGAAAAATGACACATATGCATTCTCTGAAAGAGGGTCGGTACCTGACTACTGTGAAGCCACTATTCGAGAGCATACGTATATCTCTCACAAGGAACACAACAGGTAAATTTCCCGTGACGTAATGCAAAGAACGTGTTAAATCCAACTCTCGAGCATGAGCGGCAGCGATCACACTGCTAACATTTTGCATGGATGGAAATTCGAATGACTTACTGCGAGATAACTATTTTTTTTAAGCCCCCACCTGCAACCAACTATTGAGGTTGCGGTACAAATGGGGTTTGCATAAACCAAAACCATCATTTCTCCTGACACTGGGAACGAAAAGTTCTAGAGCAGCATCTGGCTTGGTAGCTGTTGTTGAAACATCGGTCGAATTTATTTTGGCGTAATTTCTTTTGGGCATGAAACCAAAACCTGAAGGCTTAATTTTTAAAACGGTATTCAGGACAATACAGACAATATTCAGGAAAAAAAGAAGTACCAACGTGATCACAAACACTAAAATCGTTAAAAGACAAACGTTTCGTATATCAAAAAAATTCACCTCCAATGTCTAAAACAATAAAAACACTTGAACAAGATAAAAACAGTTCCTTCAAAAAATCTTATTTCAGAAAGTGTTTTCTATTGAGTCAGGCACTAAAGATGGGATTTTTCAAGATCCGAAACGTTTGTCACGTTGTCATCACGTTGGTACTTCTTTTTATACTGAAAATTAGATTTCCCAAAAATCCCCTCATTTCGTACGACAATATTTTGAAATATATCGTGCTTTTCGCCATCTTGTAATGTACTTACATACCCGGTGCCCTAACGAGCTTTGTATTCAAAGAAGAACTTAACACTACCCGCTAATCTGTGCCACGAATGACCATATGTATTGGCGATGAACTTTCACGATGGAATAGGACTTAGAAATCTCAAAGACAAAATCAGAAAGTTAAAGAAACCAGAACATTTCTCAATCCTACAGATTTAAAATTTCCTTTTCAATTCACAAAATTTTTTGGCCTGACTGAAAATGGACTTTTATTTGTGTGTTTCCTTAAATATCATGGACGACGGTAGGCCAACAACTGCCTTTTAATTTCACCGCATTTCAGCAGTGTCTTTTGATCTGGAATGTCTCTTGCAATGAACTATGTCAATGCTGTTGTCAGTTGTACTATTTTTCTATTCCCGACGTACATTACAGATTCAAGTTTATATAGTTTTTATTCTATTAGTTAACTTGAAGTTCCCTAGGCACATCAAAGGCGATCTCTAGAGAACGAAAAGAAGGGACCATTTAGTATGGACTTGAGACAATTTGGAATCCATACACAGCTGTGCTTCCACAGAAGATTCCATACTCAAAGACAGAACAATGTAAGAAAGAAGAAAAGCTAAAGAATAATCAGCAAAGAAAGGATGAAAATAAAAAGACGTAAAGCATGTACGGAAGATAGAAGTCCCGAAGGCCTAGCTATATCAGAGATAACTTAACAGCGCCCCTCTCAGGACGCCACTCCCCATAACATACGCTAGACAAACCTAATTTACCTAATTCTATTGCCTATGACATTAGTTTCGTATGCCCCATTAATCCCGTGCCCAAGAGTTCAAAAATTCAACCTAAAATTATCCTTTCGTGGAATTGATATTTTCTATTATAATTAGGTAGAATATTTCAGAACATATGCAGCGCGAAGCAAACCTGAAAAGCCATCATTAATAACGCGTCGAGTCACACTATCCACGGTGGGTCTAACACCGGGACCGTTTGAATCGAGATCGTACTCAAAAGTAAAAACTTATAATGGATCATAGCATCATTTTTTCATTTCGCAAGCAATAATTGTGCTAATAAAACTTTTGGTGAAAATTAATAAAAGCACATTATCAAATTTACACATGAAGTATCCCATTAAATTTTCGAATATTTAAATTGACTTTGTACCTTTGATATTGCCCATAACGCATTGTAATAAGTTAAAACAGTTGAGAAACTCATCATATCTAATTGGAATGGAGTTCATTCTTCAGCAGTGATCGCAGGATCGTACGTTTTAAACCGAAATCATTATATCATATTCACTTGTGTCATCAAGTTACTCTTTACAAGCACCAATGATGAAATGCCTGTTAAATTTAGTCTTGAAATGCTTAAAAATCAAAAATTTCCAGCACAATAAGGAATTGATTCTCAAACGAACTAATAAAACCAACATTCAAACAAACAACTTAAAAACGAACAGTTCAACCTTATAAGACCGATATTTCTGAACATTCAATTTGATGGCACGAAGCCGAATCCGTTTTTGACGTCCCATCCCAAGATTTCTGGACAGATTTCCATCACGGGCTTAACGAAGGTTTTTGTGGAAGCCGCTCCCTCGTAAATGAAGCTTCCAGAAGGCGCTAAAATATCCTCGCGTTGATAAATGAAGGGGGAAATTTGGGCTCGATATCGCATGAGAAATGCGGCGGTTGCAATTACAAGGTTCGCATCACTTACAGGCGCCAGTGATTGAGATGACACGCGTGGCAAACTTCTCTTTGCAACTACGGTACTTCGAAATCAGCATGAACACAAGCCATTTTTTGCATCTAGCTTGCAGGGGGTGTTGACTTAAAACTCATGCACCGATAATTGATTCGGAAGATTTTCGGTAAGCGTGAAATCTCATGAGAACTTTGTCGACCTCCCCAACTCCCTGATGTGCTGGGGGGCAAGCGTAAGCCGGGTGTGCTTAAAATCAGCCTTGCAGACTCATTCGCTACAAAAGCCATTCTATATTGACCTTAAATTCACTGAAAATTAATTAAAGTTCACCAAATTTAATAAAATCAAGCTTAATTAACTATAAATGTCCTTCAGATTCAGGATAAATTCCCTGTAAATTCACGATAAATTCCCTGCAAATTCCCTGCATATTCACTGTAAATTCACTGTATATTCCCTGTAAATTCATTGTATATTCACTGTAAATTCACTATATATTCCCTGTAAACTCATTGTATATTCACTGTAAATTCACGATATATTCCATGTAAATTCACTGTATATTCACTGTAAATTCCCTATAAATTCATCGTAAACTCACCGTAAATTCACTTTTACTTCCCTGACAATTCCCTGAGGTGCGGCTGAAGAAGAGGGGAGTCCTGTAGCGCCCGAAATGAGCGCTGTAAACAAAGCGCCCGCACTGAGGGCTGTGCACGAGCCCGAGTTCATTTAACTGTGCGGGTATTTGCTGCCATTATGGACAGCTAGAGCCTATCACCAGAAATTGGGCTCGTTTTCCAGCCCTGCTTGTGTTATTACGATTTTAACGGAAATGCCCCACTGGGAATAGCCGAGTTTATCGTTCCCTCTTAACGGAATTCGAGGAAGACTGAAGGAGGATACAGGGATCTGACTGGATCAGCGATGCAAAAATGCGACTGTAAAACCCTACAAGGGTGTAAAATGGGTCGAAGTTTCGTCAGGTTACTTTTTTTAGGTAAAATTACTTTTCGGCATGAACAAGCCTATACCAGGTAAGTAATGCAAGCGAAGTAAGTGATGCAACCATAACCAGTTTGGCAGTCCTTTCTTAAATGTCCCAGACACAAATTTATTACGCATATGGAGTAGCAGTTCAACGTCTATCAAAAATATGCCTGTAACTTTCCGAAAGAAGTAACGACGAATCAATTTTTCAACCCACTGCTGCAACCAATCGTCGTCCAACACTAACCTTTTCCACTCATTTCTACGTACAATTTTAACAAGAAACGGGTATGAATTTAAACAAAGATACGTAGTTATTTTCCTTTTTAACCCACGGAAAATAGCTCTCGGAATAAGTTTTGAGAAATGATATAGATTCAAATTTACGTCTTAACTTCTCAGCAAGGTCACAAAGCCTAGAAATGTTCACTAAATACGAAAAATGAAAACATACTCTGGAGTGTACAGAAGTGTTAAAATTTATTGTTTGAAATACAAAGAACGAACGATGCAACCTTTGAATAATTGAGATAGTACATCAAAAGCAAAGATCGCTAGCACCTTCTAACTACATGACTCCACACCGCTTCTGGACAATGGTTCTAATGAAATATTTGATGAATACCAAGAAAAATAACTTGCAATCAAACTTAGATCAAATTTATTCCTGAAATAATTGAATTGATTTTGCATCTTTGATATCACCATAACGTACGAACGTATGTTAAAGCAGTCGAGAAACTGACTTTACCTTATGTTTTTTAACCAGATTTCATTTGTCATTGCAGTGGTTGAAGCACGGCGAAATAAGCATGAACGAGTATGTGCGTTATTCAGTGCGTTACCACATTTTTAAGTCACAGGTGAACGTCTTCAAGTTCCCACTACTACATCAGCAAGTGTTGTAGGCCGCAACTACATCACCAAGTGTTGTAGACCACTACCACATCACCAAGTGTCGTAGGCCCCTACTACATCACCAAGTGCTGTAGGCCACTACTACATCACCAAGTGTCGTAGGCCCTTACTACATCACCAAGTGCTGTAGGCCACTACTACATCACCAAGTGTCGTAGGCCCCTACTACATCACCAAGTGTTGTAGGCCACTACTACATCACCAAGT
>VOMN01012747.1:0-13148 GCA_014899125.1 Orchestia grillus
AAGATATAAATAATTCACACTTGGAGTGAATGTTGACAAATTGGATTATATACCAAATAAAAATTACATTTATTCAGGCTAACTTTTGAATTTAACTTGGCTTTCCCGAATAATTTTTCCAACTAAAAACTTTATTGGCTTGGTTGTACAGGAAAATCTGTATACTGTTCTACTGCAGATGCATATCGAATGAAACATTACTTAAAACCACATTATTTTAATGAAATGGCGACCCCATATGTTTGAAATCACATTATAACTCCCTTGAGGTTCTTAAAAGCTTTCAAATTGACCACGGTCAATAAATAAGAGGCCTCGTATTATCCAGCTCTTGAGGACGCTTCATGTGCGGTCAAATACCTGAGAGTTCTTGATTAATTAACTTGTCATGATATAGTCTGCATGCCTCATTCAAAAATTCCATATCTGGTGCAGTAAATTATAATTTTTTGTTCCCCAACCCGAAGAAAAGAACGATGTAATTATGGGAAAACTTAGTATTATAAGAACCCGTGTCATAAATCCGAAATCGTTCCGTCGTCTTCACTCACTAACTCGCTGCCCAGGCAGCAACACTTCGGGCTCTTCCAGGGCCAATTGTACAAGATTCGGCCATTGAATTTGAAGAGGAACGCAGGACAATCGAATTAGATGTTACTCTACCATAAGTTCACATTTGAAATTACAATTAACGATTATACAGCGTCACGAAAGTTAGAAAATGCTTCAATAAATTTTAAAAAGAAATCATCTACATAGGTCATAAGGGTAATGCGAACCTCTTTGTACGAAATCGATGATGCAGTGCAAATTGAGATATAAAATACTTTTTGGAGGGCTCGCCCCTTTTGCAACTGCACGCACGCACCGGAAAAATGTCCTCGAACACTTCTGAATCATATGCACAATCAAATGACGACTCTCAAGATTCATGCACATATAATACTGATTCTAGTAAAAATCCGAAGCATACCAAGGTCTCCGTTTCCAGAATTCAATTTCTTGAAACTGAGAACGAAGTAAAATTTGTAATCTGATGTCCTTCGTTTGATGAAGAGCAAACATTTAATGGTCAGTAAGTAATATGTCTTGCTATATTATGGACAAAATACGGAAGAAAGGTTTACCTTTGCCTTTCACAATTATCGTACTGCAATTCTTGCAGAATTGAACGCTTTTCCAACGTTGTGAAAGTTCGACTCTCGCAAATTTTTGGAACTGGGCAGAAACTACGAGAAGACCAGCAAGAAGCTACAATATATTAATGAACTCCAACTTCAACACGAATACAAGAGTCCGCTTGGACGCACGTGATATCGAAGATAACGCAACAAAGCAAAGTTAAACACAACTACAAACGTCTTAAAAAGTTTGAGGTAAACGTTGTACAAATTTTCACTCAAGGAAGCTTAAAATATTAAGTAAAAGTTATCAGTTTCCATTTTACAGAAAACGAACCTGTAATGGAAAAATAATCGCTTGAAGATGCTCAAAATATTTGAGCTTTGATAAGATACACAGCAGTAAATAATTGACTTAAAAGTTAAGTAGTTACAATATTTCAAAAAAGAACGCGCTAAACTTAATAATATAAATTCAAACTCTGGGTCATTCTAGAGCACACTTTTACGACGACAGGGGAAGAGTTACAAAAAATAAAATACTTTCCAGCCAGCACAACCCGCCTCTCCTGTCAGTGCTGGTACTTATTGAACTGGTCATGCGTTCTGTAGTGAACTTAAGTGGCAGTGGAATATGATTGTCTGACTTGCCTTGTCTTGTTTACCTGTGTGACTGATGATTTGTCAGGCCTTGTGTCTGCTGCATGACTTGTGTATCCTGGATTTGTGAGGTCATAGTCGAATTACTACCGACACAGGTCAGGGGGCAACAAACGCACTTGTGTGGCAAAATGTTGGCTCTCACGATGTCTTTGCACAAATTATCCCTGTCTGCACAGGTATTTCATGCAGTAGTGTAAGTTTGGACTGAGTGAGGAATCGTACCCGTGCATAACACGCACGTAAACCCTTACATTGCAAGTGTCCCTGCACAGAGGATGGTCGTGTCGCCCGTAGAATGCAAGCGAAGCTATAGACATCATAGATTTGATGCTGTTTTGCCACACTAGCTGAAATAGTAACGATGCAAACCAGCGGAAAATAGGTATATAAATCTAAGCATTAAATACTAGTGAACACGCGTGAAGTTTCAGGCGAATTTGTCTCTTTGTTCTGCGTTGGCGGGGTGAATATGATTTTTATGTACGTCTGGACATACTTAGCAGGCACGCATTCTTATGATTTTCATGAAGATATGTATTTATACTGCGCACAAACAAGTTTGTGATGATGTACAAGTACAATAGCTTGCAACGCACGGGTATTTCTGAACGTAGGTTACAGAATCGCCAGTGTACAAAATACATTTTGTAATTAGGCCTGTACATAAAAATAAAAGAGCACTTTTTTACAAAATCTATGCCTGCGCGTAATGTACAAATATTCCCTATTAAATCACCCGTTTAACATAATCAAATCTGCAATAATTGTGCAACTATGCATCCAAGAAATGTACAATTGAACCAGCAAATGCGCACAGGCTTACCAGTTGGCCACGTGCTGGAGTGCCTCGCGTGGTCTTCAGAAATGCGCGTCGCGAGTCTCCCTTCAATCGACGTCAGGACGCGCAACGCCAGCCAGCCGGGCAGACACAACGGCATGCGGCGCAAAGCGCTGCTGGCGTATTCATTGAGGCAAAAAGAGGTGTGCGCTTGAAACGACGTTGATATTAATTAAACATTTGTGAATATCTGTGACAAACTCGATGCAGCAGTTTCAGAGCAAATGAAACCTTGGAGGACTTTCGTTGAAACCACCGAAGTTGATTTTTACTCAGGTTTAAAGTACGATTTTCCACATAAAACTAATTAAAATTCATACAAATAATTTCAAGCCCTGTATTACATTATGATTCCAATTTTAGAGTAAATGTTCAGTGATGTTGTTTACAGCTGCAGTCGAGCAGCTACTGGATGAACGAAGCAAAATTCTGTCGAAGAAGCTGCGCCTATAAAACATTTCTCCCGTTTTAAAGAATTTATTTGTTATACGCCGTCAACTTTATTGTTTACAAAATAATACTGGTATGGCTGATTTAGAGCTCTCTTCGTTTGGGAGTTATTGGACATCGATCTATTGCAAAAATTTCAAGGAAAAGGGAGTGGACGCAAAACAATTAGGGAACAGTGCTAGAAAAGGTTCTTGCTATTGCGTTCTACTGAGTTTCACTTCACTTCTTTAACTTTCAGGCAAAATTCTGAAAAATTTCTATCTTATCCCTTAATATTTTTTGATTAAGTGAACGATATGTAGATTTTTAGAGTGAAATCAGGGACCGTGAGACACACGGGCACCAAAACCAAATGTTGTCGGGTGAAATACGACTGAATCGAACATCCATGGTGGCAGAATACAACGTCCAAATATGATTTAATAACTCAAACGGATAATTAACTCATTATATCATTATTGAATATGCTTAAACACCAATAAAACTTTAAAGAAAAGCAAGCCCATTTCATGAATCTAAAAGATAATTAGATTTTTCGATACAAATAAATTTATTTAAATTCCAAAAATGGGCTTATCCGTAAGGATAACTAATCAAAATTCCTAGGAATTACGTAGCTCTCTACTCACCTTCTCATTTAAATCTAAATATTGTCCTATTTTAGTAAGAAGATTTTTTTTTGAGCTCCAATATATATTCAGTTACAAGGAATCATAGTCCAAGTCTACAAATGTCGTCAGGTTCCTAAGTTGACAGAATCGGTCGAAGAAAATCGGCCGTCGTAAAGCAAGCTGGCCTCTTCAAAGATTCAAATATGCTGCAATTCTGGAACAGTGCTTAAAATGACGTGCTTTTAATCTAGCTCTGAAACAAAGTTAATCGGATAAAAATATTTCACGAACCATGTGTGCAGGCATTTCACCTAGCATAGAAGTGTCATCCCTCAGCGAGTTTCCCTGAACTTTTATTTATTTGCTAATTTATTTCTTTTTCATGGGTTAATTTTTTGTTGGTGTCGTATATACTTACCGAATGATAGTTTTACCGTTCAGAACAGAAATCGACTTGATACATCATTCTGCATAAAATAAAATAAAATTCCAAATTTGGGAACGATTTTGAGCCATATTTCGCTGAACGTCAGCATGCGGTTGATCAAATTCACGAAGTAAGTAAGTGATAGTTGAAAAAAGTAACCTAGGAACAAAAATTTACCCACTCTGTACTATAGATTAGCTATACCTATTTGGCAATGGATCTTCATTTGTTTAGAAGTGGTATCGGCACTGAAGATCAATTAGAAATAAACTACCCTTGAAGTTTGTAATATTCGTTATTGGTCAGAAAAAAACACTTGTCCGCGTAGGTCAGGTTGAAGGAGGCACTTTTTGAGATTTTTTACACTCAAAGTCAGCCAGATAAACAGTTTTCGTAGAGCGTATTCTAAAATTAGATGCTAAAATTGAATATATAAAAATAGGTGTAAAAATTAAAGAGTCGGTTCCCGAACTTCTGTGATCACAGTTCACCCATCGATTTGTGAGACAAATTTGTAGTATAGAGAAATTATGTTTAAAGGAGACCCGACCAATGTATATATCTGCCAATTTTGAGGGTTAAAAAGCGACTAATACAAAAATCGCAGTCTCAGTTTCGAAGGACCGTGCCGAATACAAGTATTACTTCAGCATCATACCAAGAGACGGCTAATTCAGGTAGCCCTAGATATTCTCCTTACTACTATATGAACGATTTCCTTAGGGTTCAAAATTTGTTGTTTGAGGTGTTTGAAGTATGTACTTTTGAGCGAAGTACATGCTTCGAATACAGTAACTGCAACTTGAAATTTTGAAACAAATCAAATCGTGTTTCAAAAAAGTGCGGCACACCTTATGCAAGTATACAGAAGAATACCTATATGGGTATAGTTTTCATGAATTACTAGTCCTAAAGTCATACGCTTGAGGTGATTTCGGTGAGACGTCCAGAGTTTCACGTAAGAAATGCATGTCATTCAATTGAACGGCTCGGGTTCAGACGGCCAGGGCAGTTCGGGACTGCAAGGGATTAGCGATCCAGTTCTTTTGAATAAATTATGTACCCTGTATTTTGGGACCGNAATGTAAAATTTTTGAACAATAATATATGTAGAATTACTCTTATATTGTCTTGGATTTAGAACAGGAATATACACTCACCAGAGGGATTACAAATGATATGAAAAATTTCCAACGCTTAATAATTTTTTCTCATCGTTTTGGGTTGCAAGACTTCATTGGTTGCCAAAAATTTATCTTCTCCCGTAGCTTACAAAGGAAAAACTAAAGCGAAAATTAAAGGATCTTTCAATATGGAAATGTACTTTCCTTCTCAGTGAAATGTAGCCAGAATAGTACAAGATAGAGACGGATGACTTGAACTTAAATACTAGCAGGTACGTGTTGTCCTACAGCGCTCGAGTCCGTGGCTCAAAACGAAAAACATAAAAACATATTTGTTCTTTGTAGTGAAATATTTGTGGGGATAAAAGTATTAAGTACGTTTCTAAAGCCTTTTGTATGATTTTAAAGTGAACTGGATGTCAAATAGAACGAAAATAATAATTATGTGGGCATATAAATAAATTACAATGTTACCTAAACAGATTTCAAACAATTTTTCTCCCCCACCAATAAACAAAACTCGGTCACTCAATTATGTTTAGGCTCAATTCACAGTCAAAGCTCGAGATAGCACATGAGAAAGACGAGCTAAATAGCACACGCAGGCGTTCTCCTAAGATCCGAATGGAGCTTCGTTAAAGTTGCGAGCCTGTCGGTAAATTGTTTGTTCGTTTTCACCGATTACAAATGTTAGCTGAACCCTCTAGCACAGGTCACATGTCGGAACGAATTTGAAACGAAATTGATATTTTTAAAGAGAACGAGAAATGTATAGGTTCTTGATGCTTTATTAGGCAATTTAAGGAGGTAATATATGTTTTAAAATTCTACCGGGTTATAAATACAAAAATAATTATGTGCCAATAATGATACTTTCTCCCTAGACTTTCTGAACAGTAACAATTTCTCTATTTGATAAATCTTCCTTATATTTAACCTGAACGGCACATAAAATTTATCTAAACTATATGAAAGGACTCATTTTTTCTAACATCACTTCACAGAAACTGATATCTCGAAGCAATATAGGTTAACTCTAATATATACAGTATCGTACAGACTTACAAAAGCCGCAAGCCCCTCAACGCAACAGTAACAACACGCTCACCGCCGACAACAATACTATGCGGGGCCTGAGGCTATCTACACAGTTCCAGTACTCATAATCCCTGTTAAACCCATTGGTTCTTCCCGTGCTTGGGTCGGGACCCAAACCTCCTCCGAAGTGGTGGTTCATATGCGAGCCATGATATTTCCTCTCTTCCACCGGGTAAGTGGCGGGAGACTCAGGGACGTGAGGGTAGTGGCTCGGATGGTATATGTTCGGAGCCAAATTAGGGTAACTCGGAGCAACGTGAGGGAAATTGGGGACCATATTTTGGTGGGGGCTTTTAGCGGCAGACGCGTCGTCACTGGGAGGCTTCTCGCAGTGCGAAGTGTCGTCGGAGATGCAACTTGCGTAGGCGATGGCGTGAGGGATGTAGCTCTGTTCGATCGTGCCCGAGAAGAGGTAACTACCAGGACCTGTTGCGTACACTGGAACGTCTTCGCCGCTGTGCGTCTCGTATCTACCAAGGGATGCAAGTAAAATTATCAATAGCTGATACGCCACCGTTATTTTTGTACTGTATGTAGTGCTGCACATATGTACGACAAGTCCTGTCAGCGAAAGTGATCTTGTATAGATTCTTAAGTTAAGGAATATAGAGAACGATGAGCATCGTACCTCTGCAGAGGTACTTTGTGCAGAGGCACAAATCTACTTATTACTTAGTTGATTTGAGAGTTGTTGAAAACAGAATAAACGTAATTTGGGTCCAGTACATAGAGAAAACAAAAGATTGTTGAAACGCATTTATTCGCCGTCTAAATAAGTTTTCGGTTTTTAATTTACTGCATAATTTTATAAAGCGGTAAATTTCAGCCCAAAAGTCACTAGCAGCATTTGAAAGCAGCGTTTCACTACAGGAATAGGTTGAATTATGCTCCTGAAGTCTGTGTATAAGAAAACCGTAGATTAAAATGTAATGATTAATGCACTATTAGCTGAGAAAAATTTCAAGTTCACGCTAACTTTTATTTGAAATAGAGATGCTCCAATAGAGATATTGTGTCCAGAGAGTGAACAAGTAACCCTCGCGAGCTGACAGGCTCGACGGGAACTCATTAACTAATCGACGGAGCTCAGTGGACGGAATCAAAGGGCACACTATTAACGTTGTCAATATTTTCACTGTTTGGACTTTTCAAACTAAGCTGTTTAATAGAGACTAACGTTTGTTGCTAACTTCAACCAATTAATGAAATTAGGTCCAATTTTTCATTGAGTTGAATTCCATTATTTTGTGTACAGAAAGTAGAAATTCTCAATTTATCTAAATTATTTATATCACAACACTGTGGGACTGCAAGATGAACATGGTTATTTATTAGCATGAATTTAGTGGAACGGTAAATTTTTTGAATATGAATAACCTTTTACTTTGCGGGACATTTTTGATAGGTCTTTCACAAAATATTAATTTTGTCAATCATTCACAATAGTTCCTGATTCGGCGTCACGTTTCTATTACAAGGTTTATTTTACACGGAATGTTGGCTCTACTTGAAGAAATGGTTGCAATTCTGTTTCATCCCCATCTCATGGCTTATACAAAATAAATGAGAGACCTCCGAACACTCACGATAGGCCACCCACATCGCCATTAAATTGAGTTACGTTCATGCTCTGAGCTGACTTCATTTGCCTCGGGCACCCCAAAAGAATATTGTCACACGATAATACTTGCTTGGTCAGGGATTTTAAATCGTATTTTTCAAGGCGTTTTTTTAAAGGGATGGCGTAATTTTGCAGCTAGGGTCGATCATCACTCACTTCCTGGGCACAGCGGCCTGCTGGACGAAATTGACGTCTTCTGGATTTATGGCAGAGATATTATGGCGACCTGAAGGCGTGGCATGAGCGTAGCCGGGACCGTTGCCGTACAGCAACGTCGTGTACGGCTTGTAGTCCAGGTCGGACAAGCTCGTATCAAAACCTGCACGGGCACACAAGTCGACACACATTAAAAAGTCATTATTAAATGTGACCTACGCACGAATGGAATTTTCATTCATTTCAAAATTCTTAGGTCCGATGATACAGCGTCGTTTTTCTTCGTGATTAAACTGCACTTGTTAGTGAGTGGCTTTATTACTGCTTATAGTGTGAATCGAAGTGAAAATTTCAGAAATCTGTTCAATAATTCAGCTATCAATTTAATGGAGATTGTTTTTAGAATAAAGACAAAATGAAACACTAATTTTTCTACGATTAACTATGGTTAAGAATAAACATCACGGGTTTAATTACTCAAAAAGTAAATTAAGTTTTCAATGGCGAAGCTTGGAAATTAGATATAACAAATTTCACTTGAAATTGTTTCTACTGATTATTTTGGCCACATGGCATTTTATTTTCTCAGCCACGATCATGTGTTCGAATACAGGTGGCATGTTTCTATCTTTGATTTTTTCTCTTATACCAATAATTCAGCTCAGTGTCAAGAACTTTCAAGAGTTTGGAAATGACTCACACTCAAACCAAAATTTTGATCTTAAGAATACTTACTGTAACCTGTAACTCTTCTACTGTTATCCAAAAAAAAACTTGAATGACTCTTTTCTCATGAGACACACGAAATCTACGACCAAAATCCTGCTTACTTGCATAAAAAACAAACAGAAAAATTTTAAGAGGAAGCGAATTCTATACAAAGAGAGTTTTGAATCGGTGCTATTACTTTAATCTAGGTGAAAATTTGAAATGAATTTAGGACCTCAAAATTCTGCTAACGTAAACTGGGCTTCAAAATTTAGGACCATGAAATAATGAGCTGCACAAAAACTTTTTTAAAGGTGATCATAGACACTTAGAAAGTAATGACCGTTATCATGGACCATCAACAATAAACTACAACAAATGTTGAAGATATCAGTGACGCTTGTATAAAATTTGCTACATTACACTATGAGTGTAGTGTGTTCCAACAGTAGATTTTGGTAATTTTGATTGATTCTGGCGCATACTCTCTTGGAAGCTTCAATTGCGAAGGAACCTTCCGATCAGTGAATTCTTTTAAACGTATCGGTTAGATTAGTGTTCCCTAAATCCACGAAAGTCGCGGAATTGGAACACAACATTCAATGTGACTATCTTTATCTAAACTCTCCCTAACTATTTAGAGTGCAATTTTATTTCTCTGCATGCATTACACCTACCAAATTAAAATAATTTCACTGCTAGAACTGACTAACTAACGCCTCAGTAGTCTGAGTGGACTGTTTCCAGGGACCAAGTAGTCGTTTGCTACGTAGAGCGGGCCACTCTTCCAGAGGGAATATAGTTATATGCACGGAGAATGTACCCGTCAGGTCTCGGGGGTACTCTGGCTTGAATTATTCAGTGAGCTGGGAGCAGAGATCTTCCTCTGCGGGAACAATAAGTTACATGAGCTTCCATTTATTCTTACCCTGGAGTTAGCGAGATTGTGCGCAGGCAGCTGTGGGCTTAGACTCGGCCCAGCCTGAGCTCGCCTGTGAGTTGCCACAATTCAACAAGAGGATCGGGCTCTAACTGAAATTCCATTTCTGTACTGATGCACAAATCACTGTAAAAAAGATATTCAGTCTGCCGTCCCAATTCAACTATCTCAGAAATTGGGTTTAATAATTTCGCTCAATGAAATCACTTCGCTAACATCATTGTATCTTTTTCCACGATAGTTATTGAAAACTAAATTGTTTAGCATCAATAAGGTCGAAATGTTCATTATTTAGAAATTATTTTTGTGATTTTCATACGATTTTCCCGCAACTATTTTGTGTCATACTTGATAACAGCATTTCCTCCATCTGTTTTAATTATACTTCAGATTAGATACTGGTGCGGCTTTTCAGTTTTTAGAAAATGTATATTCTGTACTTATTTAGTTCGCTCAAAAATTTTCTCTAGATTGCATGAATAGCATGGCGCACTTCCACAGATTACCTTCTTTTCAAATCTGATTATTCTTTCACTCATGGTATTGAATGAAAAAAAACACGGTGTAAAAATCTAAATTTGATGCCCTCACAACTTACATATTCCTTTTGACGTAAAGCTTTGCATCCCAAAAAAAGAAAGGCTTCGTACAACTTTGAGGATGCTATCGTGCCAAAGTTCGCGTGCCCCCTGCATGCGAGGGAATGATCTGCACTTCGCGCGTGACCGCGCATGACGTGGCCGTTAATTGATATTTACGCTTTTCCTTTTCCCAGTGTTGAATATCAAGCGTGCTGCTCAATTTAAGTCGATTTTGGCTACTTTGAGCATATTTAATTAACGAACATGTTTCATGTACAGAAGTTATCCAAACTTGAAAGATAACTTATAAGCAAAAGTGAACTCGTAAAATCGGAATGTACGCAAGATATTGATTTCCCAAGTTATAAAGAATTAGCTCATTTTTTTCTACTGTAGGTGAGATTTTAATGCTTGTCAAACTTATCAGAATAAATTGGAACACATTTAAGACGACCCGTGTTTCCTCATTTCTCCTTTATTAGAATTTTGCCTCGCGCCACCATTGTAAGAGCTCTCACAGTTATTGTGTTAAGTAATTTATTTAAAAGTTCGGACACCTGAATTCAGATGACGCGTTATAGTTTAGGAGATATAGAAAACCTAGTTTCCTCACTATTTTTTCTTTCATTTCAAGCACGCATATCTCATCCAAATCTGTCACTGTGTGTAGAATAACTGTGATCCTGGTGATTCCACATTAAAATTCGTGATATTACAGCATGAAGGAGAATACATGCTGAGTCAAACGTATAGCAACATAATTCTAAGATTAATTTTTTTATCGCGTAGTTATGTGATTGATTTACAGTTTGTTCTAAGCTAATGATGTTTATTTTAAGTTTCAGAGTTATTATTTAAAAGACTTAGTTCTTTAATGGCTGTTGATTGAAATGCTATCGTTTCCTTCTTTAAAAAAGGTAAGAGTAATTCCCCTCATTGAAAAAAATCGGAATTTCTTTGTGAAACGGTATAGTAAGTTGTAAAGAACAGGTAAAGAAGCTGGAACAGCTGACAATCGATCAGGCCAAAGCAGAACGCTTCAGCAAGGCAAAAATGTTGAGAAGAAAGCTTGGTCGCTCAGCTGGAAAATTGGCCCAAGGGGCAGAGGTAAATCAGATTTTAATGCGTCCACTCTAAAGAAGACTCTCAAAATCTTTATCTCTTAAAAATTGCAGAAAAGGCATGAGCTCACACTGATTAAATAAAGAATGAGACCCGACACCTCAATCATGATGGAAGGCTTTCTGCCTAATTTGGTCTTCACTAATGAGCGGAAATTCGATGTTCAACCAAGTCACAAGCATCAGAATGACAGGTTTTGGCGCAAGGATGAGGCAGTGGAAGGTAGAGGAGTGAATCGACGTCAGGTTTCATGTCTGTGATGGTATGGGCTGCAATCACCAATTATTACTGCTACTAAAAGGTTTCCTCGCATTTTTGTCCCGTCAGAGGTTGATATTGACGGCCATTTTTACATCTTACATTTCTAACATCTTACAAGAAGAACTACTCTCGTGAGCACGATGGATACTTTGATTGCGAGCCTGTGACCCTATACTAGCTAGCGTTACATTTATGACATCTTAAATGCAGAACTGCTCTCGAGGGCACGTGGAAACTTAGATGGTGAACCTCGGACCTTTCAACAAGACTCCACCCCATCGAACGTCCCCAAAGCTAAATTCAGGCACACTTTCCGGCGTTTGTCCGTAAAGATAAATGGCCCTCGTGGAGTTTGGATCTGAACGCTCGTGAATTTTCCGTGTTGTCCATTTTAGGGAGCAAGGGCTGCAGATCATCTCATTCATCGCTCGATGACCTGAAGGCTAAACTGCGTCGAGCAGGGACTGTGACCCCACAAGGTATGCTATGTGCCGTTCGTGAAACTTTCCAAACGAGACTCAATAATGTTATCAAATAAAACAGAAGCCATATTGAATAAATATCTTTTAATATTGTTCAGGCAGCCCTTATTTGCAATTTCATAAATTAAAAATTTAATTTTCAGTACTTTCCGTGAGACGCCTGACAAACCCGCGTTGCTGGAATTTTGAGGCACTCTGTAAAAGGAACGTCTACAGTGATACTGGTTTTGTAATGAACTAACGACCGGATCATACTCCAGAAAAATTACTGCTACTTTATATTAGGCCCAACGTACTTGTACCTGTGTATTATTCAACATAAAATGTGAGGCGATTCTATGTTTACGTACTAAAATATTTCGTTTATTTACCAATTACAAAAAGTGCTCGCTATATAGAAGTAAAACACGTTGTGGTAGATACTGTCGTCTACACACTGCACGTATTCAAACGTATTAAGGTATCAACACGTTAGCTTCAATATGACACGTAGATGTATCATTATAAATAATATGAGTATGTGTACTCAAAAGAATGCAAAAGATTTATAGCTACAGAAGATCAATCATTTCTTAAATGTTTCTACATTGACGATAAATCAAAAATTCACAGCGCTTTCAATATGTTACAATGTCTATTATTACATTTAAAGATGTATTAAATTGTTATAAAAATGATAGTCAATTTTAAAAACATAGTTCATTATGAAAAAATAAACTTAATGTTTAAATTAGTCATACTATGTGCCTTGAGCAGCTATGCATCTCAGCCATTGATCAAGGAGATTATCTATTACTCACTGATTAAAACTCTTAAGCAGTGATGTAACAAAACCTTTAATAGCTGATGCCACGTCTGGTTTGGTCCTAAAAGTTTCTACATTCAAAAATGTGCTTTAGTGCTTAACGTTTAACAATGAATCGTAATGTCTTTGTGTATAATCCT
>VOMN01012751.1:0-25488 GCA_014899125.1 Orchestia grillus
ACTTTGAGTGATGAAGGCGATAAAGACCTGAAGCAATTATTTTCTGCTCAAACTGGCCATCATGGATATTTGACTAGGAATCGAGGTAAATTTATACTTCCCTAATATTCCAAACTAATACGCTTATGGCATATGGTCCTGTAGAATGCCCTAGAAGTCATAGAACGTATTCGGCCCACAGGTACCTATGTATAAAAAACTGTTCGTTGTAATGGTATGAGAAATCCATGTTTGTAATATCTTTAAATGGTGTAACACTTGTGGTAATAAATTATTTCTAGTTCTATCAAATTCTTTCAAAATATTGATTCCGGTACAAAAATTATTGTTCCATAATGAATGTTAATTCTGTCGGTAGATAAAGAACTAACGACGAGGGCAATGACGGCCCCACTGGGAGTAAATTTGGTTATATAGATTATCCTTTCTCGCAAAAACTTCCCTTATGATTAAACAAATTTGAGTTCTTATCAAAAAAATACCCTAACGATTTAAAACCGCCGATACAATTGAATGAAGTTTACTTTTTCGCAGATGACTGTCATGATTAAATGAATTTCACTTTTTCTTAAAAACTGCCCCTATGCTGCACCGCAACGTAAATAATTTTGAGGCGATCAAATGACAACGTCAGGTTCACAATTTCCTTTCAGTGCTTTATCATGTTTTGGCAGGCTCTCTTTTGTGCCCATGATCTTGTTTGGGCATCTAGTGCTGGCGGTACGAGCGCAGCTCCGTTGGTGCTGCTTGAAAATCGGTAGAAAGAAAACCACTAAGTTTGAGAAGTTTAAAATTATTACAGTTCATCATAACTCATAATTAATAACCACTAATTATTGTTCATTATGTAACGTACAAAGTTACTTCATATATTCCTTGCATAAAATGCGCTGTTGTTCGCCCAACATTGTATTACGACAATGTTTTCGCTTTCTGAAAACCGCAACTTCTATGATTTACATTTCATTCAATTCATAAGAAATTCGTGAAATGAAATGAAACGATATCACGAATATTAGATATCCAACCAAGCAAGCGGTGATCCGCTTGATCACAGTTAATATTTATATTAATGGGTCATTTTTTCAGCCCTCTACATCGTTAAAAAAGGGTAAAAAAGAGCAAAGTAATCATAACTCACGTGAAAGCTTGGTCGTAACTTCCGTAGATTTAATAACGCAAATGACATGGTAAGACCACAAGCAAACAAACAAGGAAGCATTTTTTTCCTTTTTTAATAGAATGTAAATCCTTACGAACAATTACGTCAGCTGTCGCCCATACTGACCTGGTGGGCAGGACTCGGGCACGGCAGCGATCCCGTAAAGTCGGCCAGACCCCCCGGGAGGCGCTGGTCTGGAAGGGTCCTCACTGCCTGTGTATTTGTTGACGGCGTGGACACGGTTGCTGCAACCAGAGAATGGGAGTCATAGTTTGGCTGGAAGATGCGAAGGTTTTTCAACTGGAAACTAGTGACCATAATCTCAGATTCCCTAAAAATATAATCTTCACTGGCGGAGGGGTAAAAATATATTTTAGGTAATTTTTCATTGTAGGAGTCTAGACTTATCGGTGTATTCCTCGTTTAATATAATGTTTGACAATGTAAAAGTGTATCCTCTAGAATGATTGCGTTTGTTGCGTCTTACGAAGAGCTTAATTTTAGAATGCGTATCAGGTGACAAAATGTTTGTGTCCACGGAATGACCTCAGCCTCAGTGTTCGACAAACAATATACGGACGGCGTGATGTGAACAGGAGACGTAAATCTCGCTGTCTGATGACGTAGGACTTGGGTAGAAATTCAAAAATGGGCCACTCACCTCATTCCTGTGGTCATTTTTTACTCCATCTCCGACATGATGAAAAAAACGCAATAACACGAATTTCTAAGTGAGTTATTTTGACCATGTAGGAAGCAGGCGCAGGAAAACTAGCACTGCATTCCATCGACAAATTTTTGAAATATTATATTCAAGTATCGAGCTTGAACAAAACCCCCCACATTTGTAGGAGTTAACTCGTCAAAATAACATACATGATTTTCATATTCTATTATTTTGGCGACTGCGTTAAGGAAATTCGAATTACTTAACAAAGATTCATTTAAATTTGGTAAGTAATTTTGTGTGTCCCTTTTTTCAATTAAAATGAGATGTACATTCATAAAGCCGTCGTTAATTGCTCATTCTAATCAAGCTCCGTTGCATAGTCTTAAAAGCACAGATTGTTGATTAAAATCGTTCTAATTAAACGTGAATGTTTCATGACATAAATTGAAGCAAATTTTATCTCATTAACCATTGAAATTAATGATAATCAAGACGATGTTTTCATTTTCAAACTTCTACCTTAAATTCACCAACAAAATTTTACCGGATAAGAAAACACAACACGAGAAGAAAAAGCGACGACTCAGTCAAAATTAGTAAGATTATAGCCTGTTCTTTTCGTTTTTCAAGCTTGCTCCTCACATTCATCCCACAATATACCGAACTGAAAGACTGCACTCAGAAGAGGCCAGCAGTCCCGACTCACTCGCTCCAGTCAGTGTAGTAGAAGTGGCGCTGATGCAGCGTCAGGCCGAACGGGTACTCGGGACCTCGCAGCACAGGGCGCCTGTCTCGGCCGTTCACGCCGATGCACTCTGAAAAATGGAATTAGAATATGACATAAAATACAGGGCATCTATCCAACTAGATAATTTAGACCGTGAAAACACTAAAGTTGTACACCTAAGTAAACTGGGAAAAATTAAAATGAATTACGAGATATGTGTAAGGAGATACATTAAACTGAAGGCATACAGCGGAGGTTTACTCCAGTACACTGAGTGGTAAAAGGGATATAAGCAGATACATTAGACCATGAAAGGTAAAAGGCATACATACAAGCAGATACATAAGACCATGAAAATATAGAGGTCGTACATTCTACTGCACATTGGATCATTAACGTAAATTATGCAATGGACTCGCAAAAACCTATACTTGTATTTGGGTGCAAAATTACAGTCGAGGTCCACTCCTGAGAAAACTGAATGGTAACATGTGTGCAAGAAGATGTACTATACCTTAACCGCAATGCGATACTTTAATGTACTCTGAATAGTAAAATGCATGTAGTCTACGGAGTCAATTGGAAATAGAGCCCTCGAAAAAATCGTAGTCCCGCCATTTACAGAAGAATGGTAACAAATGTGTGCGTGGATACATTAGAACATAAACCATCCCAAACGTTCACTCCTATGCGATTTAAAAATTGAAGCATACACCTTGGTAAATAATGGTTAGATAAATGGAATTAACCCGCACGCAGCCACGTTACATAAATGATAATGATACCAAAATAAATAGCCATGAAATATTTGCGTATTGCTCGTTTTTGTTTATTCTTGGCGTTCATAAACTAAAAATTTGGTTGATTAATCGTTATTACAATGAATCTTTCTACTGTAAATTACCACAACGATAATTTTAACTAGCGAAATTTCTCCACTTCTTCCTGTAATTTTTCAGAAAATTTCATAACAAATTTATTCACTGTTTACCTTAAGGAAACAAGTTTTTCTTTTGTTAATGATTTCAGCCCAAGAGTGAGCGAAATTATTTATTTAGTCTGTAAAATTTCAAATTTTTCTCCGAAATTTAAATAATTTCACCGTTTTACATAAACTTTCATCCGCACATCAGGGCTTTCGGGCTATTCTAATAATGAAATCTCTGTGCGTTTCCTATTCAAAGAATGCTCTGATTCCATTTTGGGGCTTCAAGTACAGAAAATTTGCAGTTTCTCACCAATTTTCTTGGTGCCGGCGTCGGCCCAACACAAGGTGGAAGTCTCGAAGTCGACCACGAGCGAGTTGGGCAGCAGGAGGTCAGAGTCGACCAGGACTCTGCGGTCAGACCCGTCCAGCCCAGACGACTCGATCTTCGGGCCCGCCCTATTCCAGTCACTCCAGAATAACAGCCTGAGGGGAAAATTCAAGTCGAAAATGAAAGAGGAAACCCAGAAAATTTGAAATTTGCGCTTACCCGATTCCAGTGGCACCAGAGTAATCTATGGAAAAATTTAACATTGAAAATAAAAAATAAAATTGAAAGCGAAATTATGCGTAAAAATGTCATATAATTTTGAAATTCAGTGCAAAGACCATTGCTGCTACTTACTAGGCCAAAATTCCCTCAATTTAAATTTCAAACTATCGAGGCCGAGAGATACTTCCTTAGCAGAGCACCAGCGAGAGAGACAATCATGCAGCGCTAAAAAATAACGGTCTGAGACGTGCTTTGAGCTCACGTGGGAGCAAATGATTTTACGTCGTTTGAAAAAATGAGTTCTGGATAAAAGTATCAAATAACACGATGCAACAAAACTTCACTAATGTTTTATTCCAGCGTAAAATCCCCAATCTCCCACACCTTTGGGACCAAGCAACGCGAGTGAAAACAATTGTAATGCTAAAAGTTTGTTTTCGTAGTTAGGTCGATGAATTCTCAAAACTACCTTTCTTCAATAAAATTCCAGTGGAGAATATCGTATGATTCAAACACGACATAAAAGTAAAGTTTCACAGAAATGTGGGCATTTCCTCTGGTTTCAAAACAATTGGAGGTAGGAAGTAACACTCAATTGTGAGGAACAAACACCACGTTACGTAGAGAAATGATCGTGTTTTCCTCAAGCTGGCCTTGAGCGACGCGAGCTGTTTTCTCACCCCCGGCCAGGGTGCACGGCAATGCCCCTCGGGTTGACGAGGTCGCCAGTGATGACGGTGCGACGAAGCCCTTCGTCAATAGACGACGCGGCGATTTCGTCATTACCTGAGTCGGTCCAGTAAATGTTCCGAGAAACCCAGTCGACCGCCACGTCTTCTGGGGATCCTATGATGCCTGAAAAAGCGCGTCTGGCTAGAAAAATGCATGGCTAGAGTTTAAATAAACCTCTCCAGGAGCTCAATAGAAAATCATAAAAGGAGCCCCGTAGACAGAAGATTATTTGTGCGGTAGAGATAAAAAACTTGTGGGTCGTAAATAAAACTGAATGAGAAATTTACCAGTAAATTCCTTAGAATTCATTGATAAAGTTTCCACCTCCTACTCATCTAAATTGAGAAATATTTGTTCGAGAGGAAGGCTTGTCTGTGGACACCGTTTTTGTAACCAGTGCAGTACAGGGCGACGAACAAACATACATCTTGAAAATTCCAAGCTTAATCCTGCGTTCATATGTACACGGAGGACATGTTTGATTTAAATCAAGAAATATTCCTGCATAAACGCAAGTCCTTAGCTGTGCTAGGTCAATATACAGAACTCACCTATCTTGTTCACAAAGAATTTCGTGTAAAAAACTTAAAAACTTGAAAAACTTAAAACTTAAAAGCTCAAAAACTTAAAAAACGTTGTTTTTTAGTAATGCCAGTTCAAGTTCCTATGAAAACACTTGCATGATAATCGTTTTAAAGCTTTACCCTTACATGGATGTTTTTCTGGATTGTTGCCTGAAAGCAACACAGGCCTTCGGTTAAAATCATCAGTATCATTTTGGGTAAATCAATCATTTTCGAGCTTGATTAATAATCACTTTCTCCGTGTGATAAGATTCATTGGTGTTTTAGAATTAATTCATTTTTGAAAGTAGAGCATACCTCGGGTGATGACGGGCTTGCGTTCAGTGCCGTCGTAGTTGCAGGAGCGGATGGTGTTGGTCCTGACGTCCGTCCAGTAGTAGCGTCCGGCGAAGCAGTCCACGTCAGCACCTGGTCCGTAAGTATGGACATGAGCGGTGAAATTAACAGAAGGTACGAACAGAACTGCCCAGCTAATGAAGAAAATGAACTCACAAGTAGTGTTCGGCTGCTGCAAAAGCCTTGTTTTTAACTGAGCTCCTCTTTAAAAGGGTCAAAAAGCGTCCCGCCTGAACGAATCGATTTTGGAAGGTCTTACGAAAAGCGCATTGTCAGTATACGAATGCATAAAATAACGTTGGGAATGGGCTATGTGCTCTAAATTTTCAAGCGGTGCTGGAAGGCAGTTTGGAGTTAATATTTGATGGATCTCTTTAAAACCTACATTAAAATAATAAATGTATGTATGATACCTACAGTCTGCACGATAAATCTGCGACCGATCATCAGTAACTAACACTCAGAAATTGAAACTCATTGTAAACATGATTTCCGATAGTTTTTCCAGTCAAATTAACTGATTAAACTTTAAGGAATATACAACACGTACATTCTGTGAGAAGCCGTCAAAGACCGTTTAGTAATCTCACATCACAAAATCTCAGCACGTGCCTGTATCTACCTACTGTAGAGTTGAATGTCTAGCTTCAATAATATTGTATAAAAAACGTCTAATTACACAAATTTTGTGGAGTAGAGTGTCTAATTCCAAAATTATTGTGAAACAACACATCTAATTACACAAATCTGGTGGAATCAGATCTCTACTTACATAGATATTGGGGAGTAAAATGTCTAACTATGCATACGAATATTACAGAGCAAAATGTCTAAGCACACAGACATTGATACACAGAATATCGAGTTCCCCACACATTCCACACACGTCTTCTCACCGACAGCGCTCATGAAGGGGTCCACCGAGATGGGGTAGCCGCCCCCCTGCGTGAAGGCGCTCACGGGCATGCGCAGCACAGACACGCCCTGGTTCAGCAGCAGGATGTTGCTCTCAAACGTGGGAGCCTCTGGCCAGGTCAGAATTAAAATGCGATTATAGCTAAATTCGTGGACGATCGGTGATGAATGTCACTATCCGTCTTGGACTTACCTTTTTGCTTTACGGTTCCAAAGTTAAGAGCGTTAATTCGAAGAGGAACTTTTGGTGAGCAGAGATTTTAGGAGGACATGCGAAGGGATTACCACTAAAATAATATCTGCATGAACTGACTGTTGTAGGTTTAAGAAAAATGTTATTTTTAGCGTGTACCTATTTAAAGTCTGTCGCATGATTTTCCATAAAATAACCATAACCATTGAGTAAACATAACTGTAAAAATGTAATAACCATAAAAGCCGTAACCAATAAAATAGACATAACATGTAATAGCCGAAGGTATAAAAATAACAATCATAAAAGTAGCCCGAACCATAAAATAGTCACAATCCTGAAGTAGACATTACCATAAAATAACGATTACTATCACACCACATAGCGCACGAAGCGGCGAGTTATGGAAATGAATCAACGGCATTCCGACCTGGAGTACAAGTGCAGTAATTTCGGGTCAGGGTGTAAAGATATCAGCGAGAAATTCAATGTCATGTTAATCTGCTGTGAATGATAACGATGATTGCCGTATTTTTGCAAGCAAAGCGATTTGTTGGAAGCTTAGCATTTTGAGCGCGTACAAGGTCTCGTAGCTCAAGTGGCAGTGCTCTTGCCTTCTGTTCAGAAGGTCACAGGTTCGATTTCAGCTCAAACGCTTCCTTTGCGAAAAGAAAATTGAACCATGCATTCACAAATTGCAGCACATTAATGTGATCCGGGCTAGGTTGGCCGGAACTTTTTTCAAGGAATTTGATAAGCTGATACCCTCTACAAAATTCGGAGACGATAGGAATAGAGGGAAGTGCATCGGCTCCTCACCCACGCACGTGAAGCCATCTCCCACGAAGCCGCGCTGGCACTGACAGGAGTAGCCCAGGCTGCTGGTGGGGTCGGGTTGACAGGAGGCTTGCTGGTGACACATGGACGGGTTTTGGAGACAAGACTGCGTCGGTTGACAGTAGTAGCCGTCACCTGCGTACCCCTGAAAGCAAGAAAAAAAGCTCCGTAATAAAGTCGTGTTGAAAGCCTCAGCAAATGAAGACTTATAATATCGCTGAATGAGAACAGTTGATGAATTTTAGAATTACCCTCAAATAAGTTTTGAAGATATGTATCTTCATCATTATCCACTTAAAAACCGCACTCGTTCTAGGGACCGGCCGCGGGTGACCACAGCGATATTCGCGGCGGTATCAGGCTCGTAACTGAGTAGCGGTTGCACAGGAATGTCCAATTTTGGAAAGGCATTTCCTGCGCCTCTTCAGTGCCGCCAAAGCCCTGACATGCGGGCACGCACCTGAACTTCTGCTCTAGCCTGTCGCAAGTGGCGCCCACGCGGGCCTGGCGGGGCTGCCCTGCGCAGCCTCTGCGCCTTGTGGTTCTGTATAGACGATGTTGGCCGCGTGTATTTTGTCTGCCTTGAATTTGTGCCTTTCTGCCCTGCCACGGAGACACGGGAGCCTTGATTGCTGCGGCGATCTGCCCTGTTGCAGGCCTTACTGCCGCGATCACCCGCATTGCCAGGCGCAATTTTTAAGTACATTGTAAAGTATTTCTTCAAGACTGATTATGAAAAAATTTCGAATTAATTGGCTTCAAAGATCAATGAAGCTAAAATACGCGAAGCTTATCTCGTGAAAATCGTACCGCGGATATCTATTTCATCTCGAAGTTTAAGTTTGTTTTTAGTGAAGTTTTTAAAAATCAGAATTGAACTCTCGGCTGACTGATCTGAAAACAAGAGTACCTCCAGTGCAACTCATTTGAAGGACATGCATTTTTTCTTTATTATTCTTACGATGACAGTTTCAAACAGGAACAATTCCTCGGGTTTCGTAAAATGCATATACTGCCACTGAACATGAGTTCCCTTTCATCACCGAACCTCACAATTCATCATTTGAATGAAGCGAAACAATTGTATTTTAGGAGAGTAAAAGTCTCACCTGTCTACAGATGCATCGGAAGTCCCTCGGAGCAAATTCTGTGCAGTGGGCGAATTGGCCGCAGTTCTGCAGCACCTGGCAGTTCAGCTGGGGCAGGGAACAGGGCACGCAACGTCAGGTGCACGAATATGGACCATCAAATGCATGAACTACGAAAACGTATGGGAATTAACACTTGAGAGTTGTTTTCAGTTCAGACGTTTCGAACCCAGACTCGAAACGTTCGAATAACTATGTTTTCAAGGTGTCTATTTTTTATTTTCTTATTATTAATTTATAACACAAAAAACATACCGCTTGTTTATATAATTTAATTTTGTAAAAGTGCACCTGAGCTTGTTCAGTTTCTTTACTATTAAATGTTGTTTGAGCTTTGGTACAGTGAATCAAATTTTTTTGAAGGAACATTTGGCTATTGTCTATAGTTGACAACGATAGGATGAGGGTTATTTTTCTGAAATTCTATTTTCACCTGCATTTAGGAAGTTGATGTAAAGTATAACGTAGTATAAATTTTTGTGTTGCAAATTATAAACTATCAATTGGTTCCAAAAGCAAAACCTAATATCAGTATTTGGTAGACTGATGCGCGAAGCTGTAGATTTTTATTCCTGCTTTGGCTGTTTAACGTAATTTTTCAAATTCACCAAACTGCAATTTATGGACTTCACTGAAGTTTTGTTTCCATCTCGATTCGAACTAATGACACTACTACGAAATTATTTTTAATGTTTATTAAGACTAATTAGAGACGAATTGCCTGAATTTAAATCAGGAAGACACTGGCCACAGCCAACAAGTCTTCTGCCTTGCTTTGAAATATTTACCAGTTCACCGGTAACAGCGCTAAGCTGTTCGTCTTCTTCATAACTAACCAAGTAGTGAAAACTGTCTTATTTACGCTTTTTAAGAGATAAATTAATGCTATGCGAATCCCATTAACCATTACATTCTCATAGGCAAAATCTGTAATATTTCATCAGGCAAAAATAAAAATAGTAGTAAACTCAAAAGTAATTCTGGATAACAAAAACGCCTATGCATAAATACGCTGAAGATGAACACCAATTTTCAAAATCGTGAAACTCCAAAAACTCACCTGAATTTCGTTACAGAACTTGCCGTCGCCCTCGTACCCGGCGCGGCAGTGACAGTGGTGCGTGAGGGTGACGGTGTCGAACACACAGTCAGCGTGGTGGTGGCAGTCATTCTTGACGTTGCAGCTCGCGTCTGCGTCGCAGTGTTGAGTCGTTATTCAGTGAAGAGCTCAGAAATAACGTTCGCTAAAGCATGACATTCATGCGCAGATATTCTCTTCATCACACATAACGCATAATAGTGCTTATATTCACATTATTTCAAATGCTTATTGGTTACATTTTGTGTAAAATGTCGCGTTCGAAGTTTTTTATAAATTTCTTTAGTCATTAGAGAAGCTGATACAAATTGGCCTCGGTATATGGTGTTCTTTTTTGAGGACGATTAATTATACAACATAAATTTTTAGTTCGAGGTATGTATCTGGAATTCAAATGGGTCCAAAAAAATGTACTCACTATTTGTAATTAAAAAAATTCGATACAAATAGACTTGTACTCACTAATCTCAGGCGAAGGTGTAGTGTAGCTATTAAATTAATCGTACACAGGTGGCGCTTGCAAGTAATTGACGCGCGTGAACAGGTCTTTTGCTTCGAAATTATTGAGCTACAAATAGTGACTACATGTTTTGGGACCCATCTGTAACTTAAGCATTAATCAAATCTTGCACAAAACAAGTACGACATGCATCGAAAGCTACTTCGTAATAACACAATTGTCCATGCAACAAACTGGGAAAAAGTCTCAGCCGAACATAGGATAAAACAACCTAGCCACAAAAAGTCCTAGCCACACAGTGAAAAAGTCTCAGTCACTCATTGGGAAAGAAGTCTCAACTTCAAACGTCCTAGCCCCACTTGATAAAAATGTCCTAACTACACACTGGGGCAAAGTAACAGCAATGACAAAGTCCTGGCCACATTTTGTGAAAATGTCCTAGTCCCAAATTAGGAAAAAAGTCCCAGCCACAAGAAAATCCTAGCCACACATCGTGAAAGTCTGTGCCACACATTGGGGCAAAGTCCCTGCCACGAGAAAATCCTAGCCACAAATTGGGACAAAGTCATAGCTACTCTTCGTGCAAATGTCCTAGCCACACATTGGGACAAAGTCCCAGCCAAACGAAGTCCCCGCCTTCAAACCTGGGGCAGGGACGCAGGTCCTGCCGTCCCCGACGTGCCCCTCGTTGCAGCTGCAGCGGAAGCGCTGCGTCACGTCATCGAAGGAGCACTGCGCGTTGACGTCACAGTCACCGAGGTTACTGCAGTCGTCTGGGGCGTGAAAACCGAGAGGTGTTGCAATGAGGCACCGTGTACTCAGATTAAACTCTGCTGCTTTCCCGCGTATGTTAAGAAATAAATGCGGGGAAATTTCGAATATGCGTGGTGTGTTATTACGTTTTTTTGCGTTGTTTTTAATATTAGATTATGGAATTTATAATTAAAAAAGGTATGTACTGATGGTCGGTGAGTTGAAATGCCGACAATTGAATGAATTTGAATGATGCAGCAGTCTACCGAAGAATAAGTAGTAATACAGTACTTTACGAGAACTGTTGATCAAATTAATTGTGACTCGGTCGTCTGATGAAAATTAAACGGAGACGTGCTAAACAATGATGAGCAAAATTCATTCATCAATGCCATTTTACAAATAAAAAATAAAAAGTATAACAGGAGAGAATGGAGAATACTCGTGATTAATTCTCTACAGTTACCACCGAAACATTTGAAAATTCATTTTTCGATCATTTTTCAAGTGCCTTCAGTTGTACTGTTTCTTAAATTAGTTTTTTTCTCTGATCTCTATTGGTGTGCTGTCGTTTGCACTCACAGTGAAATGGTTCACTGTGTCTAATGACAGGTGCCTGTGCGTGACAGGCTTTAAGTATCAGGAAGCTTTTGCATCCATCAACCTCTAAAAAATAGGGTGTTTTCATATTGATGCAGTCACCCACCTCTACAGGTGTACACACGGTGCCGTCACCCACCTCTACAGCTGTACACACGGTGCCGTCACCCACCTTCAGGTGTACACACGGTACCGTCACCCACCTCTACAGGTGTGCACACGGTGCCGTCACCCACCTTCAGAGGTACACACGGTGCCGTCACCCACCTTCAGGGGTACACACGGTGCCGTCACCCACGAAGCCTGGGAGACACACGCACACGGAGCGCATTTCCAAGTCGTCGTGCACGCACTGAGCGTTCACATGGCAAATGTTCACCTCGTCGCACGAAAAATCTGCACATGGACGAACAAGGATAGGAAACGAAACTTTAGATTGATAGGCAGATGTCGGATAAACGGTATGTTTCTGTTAAAAAAGGATCTGAAGCCCTATACAGGCAAGAGAACGATAATTTTAGAGAATAGGCAGAGTAACAAGAATCAAAATATTATTTTTAAAAGGCCGATTGGACCACCAAAAGCAACTAATATCCTCAACGTGTTTGTAAAATTTGCCCAAAATCCCCTTCTTTGGTCCCTTTTAGTGAAATTAGGGACCAGGCCTGGCAGCTTTTATTGATTCACCCTCACTTGAGTTATAAATAACCGTGCCAAGTCCCCGCGGACTTGAACTTGCGGGGCACCAAATTACCTTGTCGGATGCAAGTGTAGCCGTCACCGACGAATCCTGGATTACAGCGACACACGTGAAAGTCGATCTGAGGCTCGTAGATGCACACCGCGAACTCGTGGCACACGTCTTCCCGCTCGCACGATACTGGGGGACAAACCATACCAAATGCAAGTGACATTCACAACCGGGACTCTAATTGATTGAGAGTAGATGAATAGATCATTTAATGATGATTATTCTGCAAGGTATGTCCTCTAATCGGATTAAAAATTTGAGTATATTTGAATTACTTATGTATATCATTGGTTAGTTTTACCACGTATGCGGATTGACTCAATATGTTTATGGGAAATTATCTATTATGGGTCACGAATTTTTGAGCTTTCATCAAGGGAGGCTGAGACTCTCCTCTTAAGAAATATGTCACTTCTAAAATTCAAAAGACAAGCAGCGATTGCACCGAGAGCAGGGCTGTACAGGCTATGTACAAGATGCTTAGGTTAGGTTTGCCTGAAACGTTCGTTCGATCGTTGAGTTCAAAGAAAACAATATTCATAAAATTTATGCATAGACCCTATAAACCCAGCTCCTCAGCAAATACGTCTCTTTTAAAGAGCACCTTTAATGTACAATCACACAAAATTGTGCTATTGTTGAAACTGAAGCACAATTAGGAATAGTTTTACTGGACAAAAAAACAAAATAAGAAACCAAGCCACAATGAAGGGATTAATATATAGGTAAAGTTGAAGCGAAAGCGAGTAAAGCACTATTTTCAGTTTTAAAGCAAAATATCAGAGACAGCTGTAGCTTAGACATACCGCAGCTCATTTATAAAGCGATTTTAATCATGTTTGCTTTCCAAATTTAAGTTAGTAAAGGGGGCACAAAAAAATTATCTACTGTCGTTGCATTTTCGGCATGAAAATTTTTTCGCAATGACTTCGATTTAACTACACTCACATAAATCTTAGCCCACATGAGTCGGTCATTTTTTTCTTATCAGTGCAATGCTGTAGCGGCTGGTGGCGTGTGAGATTGCGTGTGTGGATATGTGATCCTGTACTGGACGTGTGCTTCGAGTGCACTTTACGCAGCATGGATTTAGTATACAATATGACAGCAGAAAAGACCCAGGTGGCTCATTCGTGGGTTTTTATCAAAGTCCCATGGTGTCAGACACCAATCACGCACAGGCAAACGATAACACGGGGAATAGGAAGGCAGGAAAAATTAAAAATATGTACATAATATAGCCACCACCTGTGTTCTCTGGTCATTATTACTACTGCTAGTCACTTAACCTCCACAGAAGAAAATAAAGCACACAGAAGTGCAAAAGAAAGCAATAACGCTACCCAGTCATCAGTTTTCACGCACAGGCATCAGAAAGCTTTGTCTCGACATAAGTAAGGAGACAACTTGAAATTCTAGGGTTGTGTCATATACGAGATTTCAGTGTGAGTGATTGGTGAATTTCTTCGGAGCTATATACAAGTATATGCATTTTTCAAGCGTATAGCTAAAACTAAATTGATATGGGGAACCCGCAACGGTAGGTTATGTATCACAAAGATAGTATTTGGTGGAGATATTTTAAAATGTTCATCGTTTATAAAGAAATTTTTAATTATTTTCTGCCCTCTTACAAAACCATTGGGCGGTCAGAGTAAGTTAAATTTTCGTATGAAATACCGTAGACTTTTGGAAGGCTGATCATGGGTGGGTCACTATATTCTCATGTATAGCATGACACAAAAAATGTCTTGACGTCTCGTTTTTAATGAAGGAAATAATTTTTTTTACTATTTCGACACGGATGACTGGCAGACCAAATAGTATCTTAAGGTCCGTTTGCTCGTATTAAAAACTTTATTTCTTGAAATTTGACATTTCTAATAACCCTTTTGCAGTCGAAAATAAATTTCTGCATCAACTGAAAAAAGAACATTAAAATCGGTTAAGTTAGCATATTATATACTTTTTACGAGAGGGTTCGGTTTTTTGTGGGATACCCTGTATACTAATACAGTTGTTGCTTGCTTGGTTGGTCCGTCTCTCCGTCACGTTCTTGAGGATTTAGATAGGAAAAAATTCCCGGGTCCGTATTCCTAAAACAATAGCAAGATTGTCAGATAAGGCACTCCGTATCAGTGTTTCTGAAAATAAAATTATTTCATGTCAGAGTTCCCGTAAATACTAGGGCATCTTAAAAATTGAACATTATTTGTCCCTATATTTTTGGGCAAATCGCATCTACTAGTGAAGACTTAATGCGTGAGAAAAGTGCGAGCAGTAACTTCCTGGTTAGAAACAGGGAGATCTGTATAAGTTACTTACATTTGAGAACTGAAAAAAATACATGCAGAAAGATGCAACGCCAATCAGATAATTGCTTTGAAATGTTCTACGTACAAAAAAAAGCTGCTGAATAACTGTTCAAAGCTATAAGGAGAAAAAGGTCAGCGGAATAAAACAAAAGCGTAGAAATGGTAAACGAATCATCTCCACGAAAAACAATGCCTCGAAGCTTCAAGAAAAAATGCAAGCACTTAAAAGCCATTCCTTGCAGGTTCAAAGTGACCAAACAATTTTCCTACGTTCCAAAGGTGATCCAACATTTGCAGGCTGAGAATCGGTCCTGTGGCCAGGCCATTCGATGTTGTGATGTTGCCCCCTCTCATGGTCTCTGGATTGAGGGTGACGCGAATGAGGGAATCTTCCGGGGTCTTGTAGTTGTCCATCGAGGCCATAAGACTCCTCGTTGGGCTGGCCGCCCCCTTTTATCTGGTAATTATAGTTGCGGTTCCCCTGGGGTTCACAAGTTCCCTCTTGGTACCTGAAGACGAACCCAGGCGGGCAGATGCACTTGCCTGTGCTCTCTATGCATTCTGGCAGGGGCCGTCCTTCTGTTTCTTGAAAAGTATTTTCAAACTTAAGAGACTATATGGTTACGAAAAACATGTATGCACATTGCACTGTTAACAGTTCATTGAAATTAGTCACACGAACATACCTAAGCATGCTTAGAAAATGGTGCCAGAGCAGAGTCGCAATTAAAGAGATTGTAGATAAAATAGCTGAGAGAATATGATGAGCAAGAGAATAAGAAGAGTCCACAAGCTACATAGTTATTAGAATTCCACGAGAAATTTTCGAACAGCTAAGTTACTGCAAGGTTGAATACTTATTTTAGGCAGTTGAAGAAAATTCAAGCTCTACTTTACTATACAAGTACTTACTACTTCAGATGTCATGCAATAAATACTTCTATTTGCCGTTTACAATTAATTCAACTAACCAAAGAAAAAAAACGCATAATTACTACATGCAAGATGCCAGTAATATTCCCAAACTACGACCCCAATACATCAACACATCGAAAACAGAAACCGAGACATCAGCGATCAGGTTGAAACTTTACCATCCAAGCCAGCCCCGAACGAGTAGTCTGGATACTGAGGTACGTCGAGAACTCCTCCGATATCGTTCGTAGCTCCGTCGAAAGGAGGGTAAGGTTGCGCAGGCTGCAGGATTGGATTATAAAATCCAGCGCTGTAGTCATCCTCCGTATCCTTATCCGCCCGTGGCTCGCAAGTGTTCTCAGGATATTGGTAGTAAAATCCAGGAGGACAAGTGCACGGGAATTGTCCCCCTCCACAATCTGGTTCTGGTCGAGCAGGCTCAGGAGCAAGAGCTGCAACCGAGAAAATCCGCAGAAAATGCTGTTTTTAGGGATGTCAATTTTGATGCACGATAATATGGAAATTGTTCAGAATTTGAACCAACACGCATTGCATTATATTGTCTACATGCTAAATCGTTCTAACTGTACTAAGCCCATTCTAAAGCATCTGCAAATGGGAAAAACTCCATTTTAAAATTTGCGATCGCACAGACGTTCAACAGACAGACTCACATATGTAAATGATAGATTGAGCACCATGCCGACTATGACGCGTTAATAAAAGGATCTATTCATAAATTCAATGCATCTTCAAGAAAACATGAAAATTTTAAAATATGAGTATCATCATATGGTTTTCGTTTTATCGTGTCAGGTTTCTAATGGAGATAGGGCACGAGAATCAAAGTTTTCTATTTAGTAAATGTGTTGATACTAAACGTATTTTTTCATCGAGATATGGGCTTTAAAATAAACTTTTTAAAAATATGTTAAAAGACCAACTTAGAAGACTGAAAAGACTATCCCGACTGCTGACATCCAGCAGTATAAATAATCCTAGATTAGATCAGTAACTGATTTACTGGCAGCGAAAGTCAGTAACATGGGTACGGAAGAACATCTATATCATAACAAAAGCTATGTCTGTCCGCCCATCGCATTTTTAGTATTATATTGAAGAAAACCTGGTTCTATTTCAATCAATCTATTCCATGTCTCAAATTTTTCTCATTTTTTAAAAGACTGTTTACCGAAAATATTAAGATAACTGCTGGACGTATCTGCAACAACATTTCAACATTGCCTCAACTGAGCAATCAATAATAAAACATTCACAAATAAAAAGGGCTTTTAAACTCGGCATTGCTACTAACTATCATACCGTCCATTTATTCTTTGAAGAATTACACCCAAACAATTATACAGGCACACACACGCACACACACACACACACATACTGCGCGGTGCAGGTCTCTGTCTTAGAGCAAGCAGTAGCAAGTGCTAAATGCCCTGTTTGGCGAACAGAATGGATTAACATCACTAGCATTTATGAGCTAGGATTAGCTAAATGCTTTTGTTGACAGAAATCCTAGAACTACACTCCTTGCATCAAAACTTGGAATAACTCGCAAAACAATTCCCCTTATCATAATTTCGACTGGTACTATACAAGACCGACTTGTACTAGTGCTAAATCATAACTTACGTTGCTGATCTTTGTCACAATCGTTACTGAGTTTGTTGTAGAGGTAGCCTGGGGGGCATGTACACTTTGCACTTCCGCAGTACGGCCGCGGACGTACATCTGATAAAACGTTAGGGAATGATTCGATAAAGTATTCTTCGCAGAATGAAGTCAATGATTAATTAAAAAGCAGGTTGGTCCTTGAAAATATGTGGTGAGTACACATATGTATCAATATTGAGAATATAAACTCCCAGTGAATCGAGTTGATAAATAGAGAGATAAATTCCTTGAACGTACAAGAAACACTCAGGTTGTAGAATTTCATCTCTAGGTCCAAAGTTCACGAAGTATTTTTCATGATTTGTTGGATATAATTCTAAATATAGAGTTATCAGAAAGGATTCAAAAAGATTAACTAACAGCCGTGGTCAAAGATTGTTTTACCTACGGTATGCGCTCTAAATGTAGCTCATTGTTAGGAATAAAACTTCGTTTCGCCTCCATACGCTCAATAGCGAATGGTTTAAAATTAATTGATCGCGAGCAAAGATTTCTAAAAGAAGAAAACCCAAAACTGAAATACGTCAAGTTACAAGTAACCCTCTAAAAGGTGCAATAATGTGCCATATTCTGTCACAAAAAAAAATCATTCGCAACGTTGAACAATTTATCTAGGTCGTTGATGATAAGATTCACCTGAATGTTCCGTAGGTTCTTGTGGTTCGAGGTGGCATTTGCCAGTGAACCTGTTGAATTTGAAGCCCCCGGGGCAGAAACATGTCCCCAGACTGCACTGGGGGTCGGTCGTCTGCCCAAAAAAACATAAGCAGAAACTAAGATTAGCTCAGCGTGTCAGCGGTACGCGTAAAAGAGGGATAGGGTGAAAAGGATCAAAGCCGAGGCCTGATAACGCCACGCTATGTCACTAGTGTCACGAATGTCTCACCTGATAATGTCACACTATGCCACTAGTGTCACGAATGTCACGCCTGATAATGTCACACTATGTCACGAATATCACACCTTATAATGTCACGCTATGTCACGAATGTCACACCTTATAATGTCACGCTATGTTTCGAATGTCACGCCTGATAATGTCACACTATATCACGAATGTCACGCCTGATAATGTCACACTATGTTACGAATGTCCCGAATAGAACTGATCGGCCAAAAACCGAGGCCTGATAATGTCACGCTAATCAGGCAATGAGTCATTTATAATTTTCTTGCATATGTATCCCAAATTGTACGCAATTGTAAAAAGTTTAAAAATGGCATAAAATAAACAAAGCATGCACGTTAATCGTCTTTTTTTTCGCTTCTGATAGCGTTATGAGTGATCAGCGTTAGCATGGGTTAGTTATTTATCAGCCAGCTTTATTTATTTTAGTTTGCTTCAACATGCATTTGCTTGGATGCGGCTCTGTCGTAGTTACACAAAGATGGGCTCTTAAACGCAGTACGAGATACTCGTATACAGTGAGGCTCTCTTCTAGAGTTTTGAGTTACTCTCGAAGTTATTACATTACTATACTTTGGTAATTATATTTAGGTACCGGAGCTCTCAATTGCGAAATTTTCCTTTTACTTGAATCTTTTATGTGAAAGTGAAGACGAGGAGATGGACAAAATACTATGGCATTCACAACAAATTTCGATACCTGCCGCAGCTTTTACGGGGGTTACCTGAACGTCGCTGTAATTTCACTTTTAACGAACAGACTTCAAAATATAGTGCATCGGCATCGCCAAATACGAATTAACGCATTCAGTCATTAGCACGCAATTGATTTCTGTTAATCCTCCATCACGATTCGTATTTAAGCATACGATTCAGCCCTCATAATCGTAGCGAGAGAACGATGCACGTCATTTTTAGACTATTTAATGCCTTCATTTTAAGAATTTCAACAAATTTTTACAATTGGTCTAGAGGAAAATAGCGACCAGTTAACACACTCATACAAACATCATTAATTTGTACACAAAATACGACCACAATTTTTGCAAGCAGATCGTACCTCGCCGCTCTCATCGCTAGGCTGGGGCTCATATCGTGGCAAAGGATCCTGTGGAGGCTGAGGAGGGACGTAGGGAGCAGGCACGTCTGGCACCTCGACTGGAAACGCAGGCCTCAGCGACTCATCATCGAAATCAACTCCTTCATGGGCGTCTAGATTCCCATCGTAAGCCGACCAGCTAACGTCAGGACTCAGAGGCTGGGGATCAACGTCTTCCATGTTCTTTCCAATCAAAAATGGATCGTAAATAACCCCTGGAGCGCCTTGAGTGCGTTCGTCTTCCGTTGGAATTGGGTACGCGCCATAGTTCTCATTACCGTATGGATTGTCCCCAAACTCTACTGGCAAATGACTATAATCGGCCCCTAGCACGTAGTCTGGTATCCTGTCGATGGGCACTGGTACGATGTTCTCCGTTTGAAAGTTACTGTCTACGCGATGGAAATTTGCGTCCAAATAACACGTGTACCCGTCTCCAGCAAACCCTGGCAGACACTCGCAAGCGTATGATCCATCGTCTTGCATTTGGCACGTGCCGTAAGGGGAGCAGTTCTCCGCAAATTCACAGCTGACGGAGTCCGCTGTCAGTTGGCACTTCTCTCCGTCTCCCTTGTAGCCCTCTCGACAGTAACACTGCATCCTGTTCTCTTGCTCGTTGAGTCGACATTCCGAGTGCACGCCACACGTCGTCGCGCCGCACTCCTGAGATCCCAGAATTTCGTTGCCAGCACCTGATGAGCCTGAAACAGTATTAAGGTCTCAAGTTTATTTCGATGGAATTCAGGTTGAGCGAATTGTCTTGAACACCATTTATTCTCCTAATATTTATTCAACCTATGAAATGGAAGTTAAAACAGTAACTCAAAAATCTTTGTAGACAACATTATGTGTCATTGTTAGGTTAACATATTATTCTTGATTAGTACCGGGGAGATGTGACAGTTAAAATTAACTCCTATATTCATAAATTTGAATAAAAGATAAGTTCGCCATGGTTGTAGTTCTTCCAAGGGAGTTTTATGAGGTACGTCATACATTAAATTCTTACAAAACGTCAGATTCACTGACCCCCAACACACGTTTTTCAATGAAGAAAAGAAATTCTTTCCGAAGTAACATTCAAGTTTTAGAGAATCAGTATCTCCCTATCTGTATCGTCTACAATTTGAAGAAAATCATCATGAATTAAAAAACAAAACGTAATTTTTCTAAGGGCGGTCAGCATTGCCGTTGGCTGCTAACAAACACAGGCCAGCGACCCACCGTCGGGAGGGAGACAGATCCGTCCGTCACCCGACAGCGGTGGAGGGCAGGTGCACTTCGCCAGGCCATCTTCAATAGTACAGACGGCACTGGGGTCGCAGCCAGCGGTGGCGCAGCTCTCTTCCGCTGCAAGAAAATCCTTTCATTACTGAGGCGTAGAGAACATGGTTTCATTACTGAGTCGTAGAAAACATGGTTTCGTTACTGAGGCGTTGGGGCCATGGCTTCAGTCCTGAGGCGTAGGGATCAGAGCCGCGGCTGGTATTCGAGTAGCTATTTTTCTCGTAAAAAAAACTATCCGATACAAGTGCTGTAGAACAACAAACTGAAATTAATAAAAATGAATAATTCTTTGCAAGCTAAAGACAAATAGATTTTTGATACGCAGTGCCGTTGAAAAAGTTTTCGGAGGAAATTCTGAGAAACTTCACTGATTCTTACTAATCTTAATTTATAGAAAGAAATTACATAAAATATGCCCCTCTTCACGTCTGTAAAATGCAGGCGTAGGCTGCTAAGAGTGAGAGATGTCTCTCGAGAGAAGTGTCGATATTCATCAAATCCGTTTTTCAATATGCTTCTTACTTCATGGCATTTTATGCTATGTTTTGTGTTTTATTTTTATTAACTTCGTATTATTATATGACTATTGATTGACGAAATCCTTTAGTGGATCTAAAATTGTCTTGATCATTATTTGTCGCTATTATTGTTCACACAATTGTTTTTTCGGTCACGTTTGCACGTTCCTGAATAACAATGATTATCAACTGTGAGGAAACCCGAGGGTGATATTAAATATTTGTAGAGTATTTCAATTCAGCCAATCCAGCTCATAATTTCCTGTAAAATATTGACTTCCATTCAATTCCATTAATTGAAACGCGATGTCCAACACCAAGCTGCTGTTAAACTCACGGTCACATCTAACTCCGTCTCCAACGAAGCCTGCGTTGCAAACACAGGAGAAGGCACCCTGCGTGTTGTAGCACACGGCATTCACGTCGCAACGGTGGCGTCCGGTGGCACACTCGTCCTTATCGATGCAGACCGCTGCGTCCACCGCTGGGTCGTACACCTGATCGTACCCGTGGTTGCAGACACACCTGCATCCCACAACAGGTTATTTTTGCGTGATTACCCTGGATTAGAATGCATTGAAGAGATTTTTCAGAGAGATTTGAACGTGACCGTCTTTGGCAGACTTTCACGAGCTACTCGAATGGGAAGAGATGGGAAATTTACTGGGTTATCTTAGGTAGAGCTGCATTTAACTTGACATGGTAATACCTCAGACATCACTAAATGTATTTTCGGTACTGTTATGGGTGACATAGTCTTCCCTCAAAACCGACACGGAAATATATGTCAAGATTATAACACAGCAATATTCTGAGTCATGTGATAGTATGATATTTGTCATCGTGGCATGGTACACATCGCTGGTTCCAACCGAGACACACTTAGCTTAAATCTGTGGTATTTTTCATGAGTATTTCAGTGACTCCTTTCCATATTTGAGATGGACTGAAAATAAGTGAATAACCACAGTTAAAGAAACGGATATTTTAAAGCATCGGTACCGAGTGCTATTCAATTGCATATAATCTGTCACTACAGCTTACACACGTTAATATGATATGACCTTAGTTATGTGCGTGGAAAACGCGTTAAAGATAAAGAAAATCTGAAGTAATTCTCGAATCGATCAACTGAAATGATACTATACTGCGGGTAAGAGATTCAAAGAACACATTCTGCTCTGAAGAACCTTTTAAGGGTTCGGAGAAATCTTGACAAACCTATATGCGCCAAACTTCACTCGTCAGCTCAGTGTTGTAGCAGCAGACGCCCGCAGCCCTGAGCTGACGAAAGAAGTTTGAGATACCTAGCTTTGTCAAAAAATTTCCGATTGCATAACTGGTTCTAGTTTGAGCCTTTGCTCAATGTTCCAGAGGAACCCTTGAATAAAATGGCATTGAATTTTCTATTAATCTCGATTAAATTTTGAATGAACTAGTAATAAAAAAATTGTCAGCACTGCCTAACGTGCAATCAAGCTTTCCCAAAACACGTGTAGTTAACGCCAAAGATCTTCTTGACGTTTATTTTATGTCGTTCTTAGAAAACATGTTTAACCAGCTATGCCCTGTAAAAATTTACGTCTGAAAGAAAATGTATTTAGTACATATATTTCTAGTAATATACTGGGTGTTCAGGAAAAAGAAGTACCAAATTTCACACCTACCAGAAAGTGGCAAACTCAACACTTTTGCTTCGATGAAACTTTTCGAAAAAAATTGTTTTTTGAGATGTTTGCTGTTATATGTTTGAAAGAAGGAAATTTGAAACAAAATCACCCACAAATAATTTATTCACGTATTTTGTTTACAGAAATTGTTCAAAGTTTTCACCACTCACATAGATGCACATTTCCTCCTTTCCTCCTTTCAAACCTTAAACAGCTAATGTCTCACAAACCAAATTTTTTTACAAAGTTTCATAGAGGCAAAAGTGTTTAGTTTGCCACTTTCAGGTAGGAGTGAAATTTTGTACCTCTTTTTCCTCAAAACCCAGTACATGCAACTCATACATATTTAAGAAGTTTCAAAACAAATATTATTGTTATGAATCTTTTCAAGTAGAATTTATAAATTCAAATAATGCTCTTAATTACCTCGTAATGTACATTATTTGAAAGGATACACATACGTCTCCACAGAGCATAGAAGGTAAGGGTCGGTTTCGCCGTCTTACAGAAATAATTGAACCCAATCTGACCTGTACGCGTCCCCGTCCACCACACACTCGCTGTTGGGGCCGCACAGCTGGCGTCCTCGAATGCACGGATCTTCTTCTGTGAGGGAAGCAATCAAAGGAAAATTAGATGGATTTGTGAGCTTTTTTTTTGTTTCGCGTCGACTGATAAACGTGTAATATCCATTGCAGTTTTCGGGAGTATAAACATTTTTCCAAGGGTGCTAATTCAAGAAGAAAAATTCACAGCGTCATTAATACAACATTCTTAATATCCCCCTAAATAAGTGCACTCGTATTTCTGAATGAAAGATTATAATTCAAAAGAATTTTAAAACACCGCGTCTGCTTAACTGCACCTTGATTCTTTCTTCTAGGTACTTGGATTCGGTCTCGCACAACATGACACGCTCATATCTCTGCTGTTGAATTATTCTCAAAGAGGAAGAATGCATTTCTCAGTAATTAATTGCAACATATTCTGCACTGTGAAAACAAAATAAAGTGCCATCGAGCGTGCACTAAGCCACTGCTCTTCCAAAAGCAGTGGCACGGCTAGGGCTCAGGTTGCGGACGTCATACATCTTTTTTCAGTTCAAAATTTAGAAACAATTCGGATGATTACAGGAGGCCGTGTGGGAATCGTTGATGAAAATCGAGCACGGTTTTGTTTTGATCATTCATCCTCGTGATTGAAGTGAGTACGGCGATTTTAAAGAAAAATTGCACGTCCAATGTCGTTGAAGCAAACGTCATATGCCTCAACGTTGTGGAGGCGAAAACAATAAGACACCTTCACGTGTCAACCGCTCGAGCAAATTTGTAATTAAGACTCCCAAAGTAATTTCTAAGAGCCAGTATGGAATGTAAGATCTAGATATATTTTTTTAGGTAAAATGTATTTTGAAGTGCGAAAGAAACCTCACCTGTGAGGGGTCCAACAGTGGAGGACAGGGCAAATCGCACAATCTTCTCCGGTCCGTCGTACTGGATGAACATATTTTCTGCGACCTAAAAATACACAGGAAAACACCGTATGCGATTAAATCACTCAAAACTGAATAATGCACCAAATAAAATTTAAAACCTTACATTCATTGGTCGAAAAAAATAAAGTAAAATCTCAGTTACATTTAACAAATTGACCTACCAAAAAATGTACAAATCTAATGTAGAACCATTTTTTGACATGACAGAGTATACATACGAAGTATAAACTCGTAAAAAAAAATATATAAATATATATATACCAGTCACGACTACATGTAGGAGTACTCATAATTACACGATAGGAGGTAAAAAATTCTCAAAGTAGTGGAAATATACTTATTGTGAATAACGATCTCAGTGTCATTGCCATGTTCCACCACTTGCACGTCTCTAGCATCAGTTGTTTCCTTTTAATATCCATCGTTAAAACATAAAACACAACTTTTTTCATTGCTTGAGTTGGGCCATGAGTCAAGCATGCATAAAAAGTACACCTTCCACAAACAAAATGGCAATAAACATGAATTTAAAAGGTGTACTTTGAAAAACTGTTGGAATGAAATGGCGGATGCTCGATCTTATTTCCGTATGCATTTTACGACATTTTTTGTGTAATAAATAAAAGCTAATTTTATGTAGTGAAAGTTCAATTATACTAGTTTCAATTTGAATTTTAAGCCTTAAATTGGACAGGTTTCTGGTTTAGGGTAGCACTTTGAAAGCTGTTGAGCTCCGTGCTATTGGAAATGAGGGAAATAACTGCCAATAAAAAGTATAATCGTTGCTAAGAAAATGATACAACCTTACGATTGCCGATATTTAATTCATGTAATTTAGGGAGAAGGTTCCTCCGGTGACACTTTGTACAGACTATGCTCTTATTTCCTAGAGTCCAGATAGGTAGCAAAATACTGATAGCATAAATAAAGTTTGAATCATAAATCAAAAAGGTATGCATACTCTGGATACGCGTAGAATCTTGATGCACGTAAGGTAGCATTTAACGCTGCCTTTTCCCGAAGAGCCACTGTAAATTGATGCCATTCTTAGTACCATGTTTTTTTGGTAAAGATTGTATAAATAACTTTTACAATACTAATTACACTGATTAGGAATATCTTTCTTGCAAAGCAATTTTAAAATGAAG
>VOMN01012769.1:0-17011 GCA_014899125.1 Orchestia grillus
AGGCACTACGCAGGCACTACGCAGGCACTACGCAGGCACTACGCAAGCACTGCGCAGGCACTACGCAGGCACTACGCAGGCATTCATTTTTGCTACCCAGGTGATCAAGCTCGCTGCGCGACGCAGCTTGCGGCCAAAAAGTCAATCGGTGTATGGGAGACTCGTTCAAAACTTAGCTGAGTTGCAGGGCTCTTAGGAACCTCTTAGGGCTCCCTCCTGCCCTCTCCACCACTCCACGCTCGCCACACATCCACCACACCCTCCTCTTCCCTCGCCCTGCCTCCCCTTCCACTTCATCGATGACGCTTCTTGTCCTCTCTCACTCTTCTTTTAACGTCATGCGCGTCACTGAGCCAAAATGTTTCTGTCGTTTTGATCCGCGGTGAACGCCTTGTTAACGCTTCAATTGATGCGCTCCGATGCATCCATGGTAATTTCTAAACAATAAGTACGTTTGTATTGAAATAATGCACTCTTGTGCTATGATGACCGTCAAGGAAACTTCGCGAGACGAAAGTTTTAAGACCGAGTCTCATTTTAGCAGTATTTAAATTTTAAAATATATTAAAAAATAGTGGAACAGATCAATTAAATGCCATTCATATAGATCTAGGCTCCAAAATACTTGATTGCACCTCAAGTTCTGTTTTTTATTGCTATGTTTGCACATGAGCGTGTGCTCAACAACCTGTCCCTTTAATTGCGCTATCATTTTTCAAATATTTTACCTGGTTCAGGGTACTCAATGACGGGCATTGATGAGGACTGCAAGGGGCGAATAAAATTTCTGCTCCATCTCCTCATGTTTTGTAAAAACAGCAGGGCGGGCTTACTGCTTTTCGGTATGTAATATTAATTCACTCTGCAATGAAGACCGGTGCATTCCTTGCCTTCGCTAGATCGCTCGCTCCTCAATAACCTTCGTGTCTGTTGACCCAGTCCGTCAAATACCCTCTTCTCCCCTCTTGTGTGCAACCTCCTCCACTTATTTTCCAGCGTTTCAGGTCCGTCTATTATTACCCTTACCCTCCCCCCCTGTCCCTCTTCCTCCACTCGCCGTCCCTGTGGTCTTTTCTAAGCCGAGACAAATTGGAACAGAGTGAAGAATTTCTTTGGCGCGCCTCAAAGACCCGGGCTTTCACTGCCAAATTGCAAAAGTTTTTAGAAATATATTCGTCAACGTGTGCTCGGCGGAACGAATTTGTAACGGGGAGCATGGAGATATTATAGCATTAACGAATTTTGTCACTTATCCACGAAATATTTACGGTGCGGTGAAATTGAATATCTGCTTAGTATTTGAATGAAGCAAATCCATTGCTCTTGCATCAGTTACCGATGTAGAAGCGATCAAATTGTCAGTTTTTAAACACATCTGCTAAGCGCTGCGAGGTATCGCGTGAATATTCATATGTTAAAGTTACCGAATCTTTCAGTACATCCCGTGTATGCTTTTTAGAAACACTAATTTTGCTATGTAAAAGAAAAATATACACTTCTAAAGCAACTAATTTCATTATTAGACGCTAAGCTCATGTGCAGTATGTCATTTAAAATTTTCACATAGTGTCGGCTGTCTCAGCTAAGAAGGAAAAAACCAACTGTAAGTCTGAAAGATACAAAGTTTGCTGTAAGGTAGTGAAGGGCAATCCAACTGTGTTTGAGTGGGCTGTCAGAACCCTAAAGTTATATGATTGATCAAACATAATGTAGACAATCAAATTAGAAGAAATCGTGAACCAAATTAGTTTGATTATGTATCGACAGTCGAGCATCAAAGTTTGCAATAACTTAATTTGGTGATCACCAGATTCGGCTTCCGGCCAAAATATGTGACTTCCAGGCAGCTTGGCGCTGCCACTTGTTGAGTGGCTGAGCGAGTACCACGCCCTCTGGTGGCCGCGATGGCTCAGTCTTCCTTGTGAACGTAGGAAGTTGTTTGTTACTTCAGCTATTTTTTGTGTACTGTTTCCAATTAACTTCTATCTGGTGATTTTGGCGTCATGAATTATATAATGAATCTACCCTTAGGTTCCTGATAGCCGTCCCAAGTGATACTTGAAAGTATTCAAGTATTGCGCGTAAACTTATGCGTGATAGAAATAACTTGAGCAGATGACAACCTTAACGTTTGCTTCATGTGCGGGGGCAGCATTCCAGGCTTCCCTTAAAAGCCACAAATGCATGTCTTTGAAGGTGATTTTTTCAACCCCGTCACCAGTGACACTTACTGCTGACTGCGAGAGCATCTCACGATCAGTTTGCAGCGTTATTATTGGATTATACACTGTCCAGGAGAATGAAAAGAGCACTGTTAAGATTGCACCCAGCAAAGATCTGGCAGTCGGACTCTCCGCAGCCCACGCGTGTATTTCTCAAGTTATTGAATCAGTTTTTAGACTCGTTGTTTCCATGCCTATTTTTACACACCCATTTGAGAGTGTACTCGGTCACCAATTCAACAAATTGTGTCATAAGTTTCTTATATACGTGCTCCCAGGATACGTTCACTGGTGAAGACAAAGGCCACGAATGAAACTTCTGTTTCCAGCTTCTCATTTTTGGTAGAAAGAGAACTGTGGACAGTCTAAAGTATTTTTTTCTAGAACATTGTATGCACTAGGTGATATTGACTCGGCATAACATTATTAGCTTGCCAAACACGAATGCAATCGAATGTTAATGTTAATTAGTGGGCTCCACGATCATTGATTAAATAATAAGTTGAATATTCAGTGTGAGTCAGGAGAAAAAGTAGCAGGGACGCAAGAGACCCACCACTTGCTGCATCACCCAGCCAGATGGCACTGCTACCGCATAAGGCTCACCACGCTCGCGCTGCTCTCGAAACGAGCGTTTCTGGCCAGTTAGGGCAACGGAGGGTCAGTGATGTGCTGCTGGGCCAAGTGTGTTCTATTAGAACACTGCTTGATGTATGGCAAGTATTTATCATTTTTTGCTGCGCATGCGTTCGCGGTCCTTAAGGCATCAGCCTCATACCAATTTTCCCCTCCAGGTAACAAAAGCTAAAACATTTCTCTTTTTGAAAAATTACTCTTTTTAGTTGTACTGCGCACCGCGGGATTAAGTGGCAGTATTTTGATTTGAAAAATATGAATAAATCAAGGTGAACAGTCAAACTTAACAATGAATAATGGGATACGCACAATTGATTTATTCCTACATACCTGGCGTGGAACTTGTGTCTGTAACTTCAAGCCTGAGGTATGAAGTTACCTTAATGCTGTTCAGTTCGCTGTACCGACAATGCTACTGTAAGCCTATACGCAACTTGGTTCTGCATGACTCGTACACGCAGTGAGCAGAGCGCTGTGGAGGCCTCCCCGCGAGGACAATTTAGAGCGCATTTTCAACAGAGTTGAGCGCAGTCCAGACGCTCTGCAATCCTCTTACAAGCCTCGCCAGCTATCGATCCCTGAGGCTGCAGGCCGAGCGGTCTCGCAGGCCGTGAAGTCTCGCAGGCCGTGAAGTCTCGCAGGCCGTGCGGTCTCGCAGGCCGTGCGGTCTCGCAGGCCGAGGACCTCCACACAAGAGGAATGTACCCGTGCAGGTCATGGTTCGCGAGGTGGCGCCTCAAGTTCCCCTAGGGACCTTCGCCTTACGTTCCCAGCTGCCCTAATTTGTAAGGTTCAAGTCGTGCCTCTGGTGATCGCAGTTTTTTCGTTGGGCTCTTTGGCTCTTAAGAACTGTGTCGATTGGAAAAGCCATTTCATACATTGAGTTTGACGAGGCTTGTTGTAATTGACTACAATGGAGAAAAACAATTAAGGGCTTTTCTTCGAGTAAACTCGATGGATTAATTCAATGGGCGTTATCTAGATTTTATTTCACGAAATAACTTCTAGACTTGTTGTGAAAATCATCACAAACGATAAATAAATGAATATAAAAATAAATAGTGATAGAAAAATGATTAATTTTTCATGCAACAGGAAGAGAGTAAGTAGCAAATCGAATTATTAAAGTATTATTAACATTTAGGTATTTAAACGCTATACAGAGTAAAAATTAAAAGTACCTTTTTCTTACAAGATTATTTGTTCTAGCAATTTATCGACATTTCAATTTAATGTCTACCTACAAAACATGACAATTTGCTTCCATAATACATTGATACGCAACCGATGTTAGCTGTCATTAACTTATTATTACTTCATTTAATCATTAGTCATGTAGACCAGACCTTCACGTGCGAGTGCCAGCATTAGCAAACTGAACTCAGCGACATGATACTGACGAAACCGTCCTCGTGGCTGAAGCCATTTTGGAGTCAGTGGTAGCAAGGAGGATTTGGAGCGAGTGTTAGTAAGAAGGATTTGGAGCCAGTGTTAGTAAGGAGGATTTGGAGCCCGTGGTAGTCAGGAAAATTTAGAGCCAATGGTAGTGAGGAAAATTTGTTCCTGTTGAGGTACACCTCAAGTAAGAATTCGTGAGCGTGTCCACAGATACGAATGCTAGTGTACCTGCTTGCGACACGCGTTTCCGACATATTGTGAAGCTTGGAAGACCGTAAATTTTGATCGCTGAGAATTTTTGCTATAGATGAAAGACGTTGCGGTAATGTAATAGGTAATGTGTTTTGAGACAACTATATGACTAAAATATGTGAAACTTATATTTTACGTAGGAGCTTAATTAATTGTCTTTCAGGGCCGGAACTACTACATGGTATAGGTCAAGTTATCAATGAAATACGTATATTCACAATGCTAATCAACATTGACATATAATTTTACCTAAAAACTACTCTTGGTAAAGAAATTAAAGTAAGAACTATACTATATGATGAAAACTATGAGGTGACCTAGCATTTGACACCTTATAGTTGCCGAGGCATGCATGAATTTTTGAGTGTAGGAAGAACGTGCGTGTCCATCCAGACGAGACTACGTACAACATTTGTCTGTACGAGTCCTATATCGCCTACGTACGACCCTTGATCAACTAATTACAGTTCATTCTCTTGTTAGAATTCTAAATTTAAAAGCTCTTTTATTGAAGTTGCCAAATAAATTAAAAACACCGAGACAATTGACTTATAGATTTATCACATTTATCACAGATTTTATGCTTTCGGCCTCGCCATCACCATTGGAAAAAAATAAGTTTAAGCTCCTGACGAGTTGTAAAGTTGGGCTGAAAATTTCGCTTCTCAGAGTTATAGAGTTATTTTCTCAACCAGGTGGTCGTTAGGATCAAACTCGACAATAAATTACGTTTTTTCATTGACAGATGAACTTTAGCTAAAAATTTAACTGGTAATAAGAGCAGGCAATGAAATATTAAAACTCAGTTTTAACTGCGAACAGAACTTATTACAGAGGATTTTGTGATCGACATGGGAGTAATAACAACTCACTTCAATTGAAAGTCATCAATCATATCAGATCAAATTTTAAAGTTGTGAAGCCAATGAACTTGGATGAGTTGCTGCACCTTTCATTATCGCTGAAGCCAAACAAATTGCAGCTCGTAATCATCAGATTGTAGCGAGAGATTCATTCAATGATTGCATCTCTTTGAAAACGTTATTTTCTTCATTTTCCGAATTTATGAAATGAATTTTACTGTGCTCTGCATATCGGCTGATGTTTCTTGAGAACACTTTCACTTCCGCTTAGGTTAATTATATACCGAGTTACCAGACGTATCATCGCTCGATTTTGCCTTACTTTTCTTTCACCCAAATGAACAGAAAGCGGCACCTTAGCCGTACAATTAAGAAAGAAACAATTGTACACTAACACGAACGAGTCTCGAGTCCGAGGGAGACTACGACAGATGAACGAGTATCAACGTTGTGTAGATAAATATATTGTTATTAAAGTCAGTTGGTTGAGCTAGCTGCGGGGCTAGCTCCTCACGCCGATGCAGGGGATGATCGAGCAGTGGCTAGCGGCAAGAGGGATCACGATCTTCGAGGTAGCAGCATATGTATCTTCCAATACAGCAATCCCTCGACTATCAAAGCTAATACGTTCCAGAACCCCAGAAAATAGGTGAAAATCTGTGGAGTAGAATCAGGATTGCCTGAAGGGACTTATCAGGGTATTGTGATGCCCATTTTTACCCTTTTTATACACATATTTAAGTTCGCATAAGGTCTCCAATTATTATTAAACAGCTTTTCTACACTCGTCAGCCCTTTTTCATTAGTGTATCATGCACGAAATCCTCGGGGAAGACGGAGCCCAGATGTAAATCCACAAGTAACTGGCCGAAGAAACCCGCGATGTGGAAAGGAAGCCGCTGTAATAGTTTACATTAATTTTTTTAAAACCCGCAATGCACTGAAACCACGGACGGTGAACAGCGATGTAATGAGGAATTACTGTATTCCAAGGCAATAGTAAATTTTACCAGTCCTAGGGCGAAAGGAATCGGTACTGGTAACGGAATACAAATGCAAGTGAGCTCTAATTTATCTCTTGAGAGTTGAGGGTAATTATTTGTCTTGACAGTGGTGAGGTGGAATGATAGTTAAATGAGTTAGGTAGTTCGAGGGGTAAGGGAAGACGATACAGTTTGCAAAATTCCCTCGTCTCAGACCGAAGGTTGCCTTCAAATCTAAAGATCCATGAAGAAAAACGAGGGAGGTACGTGTAAGAGAGAAAAGGCGCCATTGGAGAACCTGACATTATCATCCTAATTACAAACTTTAGAGGGATCGAGTGAGGGCACCAAGGCGGGTGCAAAGAGGGGAAATGATGAAAAGTTATGTGAAGGCAGAGAGAATGGGGAGGATAGAATACGATGCAGGGTACAGTGGGATGGAGAGAGAAACCTGTACGAGTAATCGAAAAAGGGAAAATAGTACAAATTTGATGAAAATGTTAAAAATCCACTTTACTAAGTCTGTAACCTGAAAATTAACTAAAGACGTGAAGTAAAATTAGGCTTTATGCGTCAAAGCAGCTTTCTTTTCACTTATCTTTAGCGTTTCCATCAGCACAGAGCGTGTCTTCATTCCCGTGTTCCAGTTGGCAATAATGCCATCAATAATTTCATCCATTACCTTCTTACAGCAAATGCATTGCGGCTCGCGACTCTTTGTTCAATTGTCACAAATTTGGTCTCATTTCCTTACAAATTTTCTGCTGGTTATGTTTTCCTCTGATGACTGTCCACAACAGGAATCCAAATTAGACCGCCATGGTAATACCGATGAAAGAAGTTAACCGCAATGGTAACGTTGCTCAACACCTGGTCGCCACGGTATAGGCAGTGCACGCCTCTCAGTGAGTGCATACATAACTCGTCTCCATACCAGCAACTGCTGGGATTGCATTTGCACGGCCACTAAATCGCATTAGCAGCACTCAGCACTCGCACTGATCCCTCCACCGAGCCTCGGCTTCTCGCCCTGTTGCACTCGATCAATCGAACGTTCTCATCTCATCCATACGTCGTTTGGCTTTCACGGTTCATTTTCAAGGAAATGCAGCGTTTTTGCTTGTGTTATCAATTTTGTTTTACTCGTTAATTTGTGCGTGAGTCAGAACACCTGATGAAATCTGTGAACTCAAACTTATCCTTTAACAAGAAAGTACGACGTCCCTGCGAAAACTTCTGAAAGCGGCGTCTGAGACTTTGCCTGAGCTCGTGCTACATATGTACGTCTGATCTGGGTGAGGTCTTGTCTCAGTCTGGTTTTGGTGCGCTTGAAGGCTCACCCTTTTGTTCAGCACTTGAGCTGTGGATCGTAATTTGCTCTGAATTTTTACTTGAATCAAGCAAAATTAAGATGATCAGTTCATGAATGAATGCACGTTTGTACGAGGAAAAGTGTTTTAATTAAAATATTTATTGTCACACATGTTTCTACATACATCGAGGAAAAGCAAATCAATACTTCGAAAAACTAAAAAAAAAATATTTCATTCAGCGAAAACCTTTACTGGCAATCAAATTAGCTTTTCTTTCTCACCTGCAATCCTTCAAATGCGAATTAGTTTAGAGGGATTCTAACTAAAAACCACCCGTAAAACATGCCCTCTCAGAAGTCTTCCATCGAAGGCTGCAGTGCCGCACCAAAGCCCGCATTGCGGCCAAAGGGTGTCGAGCAGGCAGGCGGAGGCGGCGAGTTGTGGCTCAGTGGGAGGCACGCGCCCGGCTGTGTGTCTCGCGCTGCAAATGAGCTCATCTCTGATGGGATAAAAGCTCAAGTCTTAATTGGGATCTGGTGGTAATCTGATGAAGCCTAGTGACACCCAACGGGAGGCATTCGAGCCTCTATACTGGGACATTACTTGAATCGAACCTCACGTATTTTCTGAATAGTGTTCTCTCAAGGAAAGTTCAACCGACTTCAGGGAAGCGATTGGATGTCAATTCAAGTTCTTTTTGACACGCGTCGTACAAAACTATTGAGGATGGCATATTTTTTTTTCAAGTAATTTTATTACAGCTTCATAGCCCTTCCTTTTTCTGGACAATGACACTCTCTACACACGTCTGAAGCAAAATTCTCTTCACTTAAATCTATCATTTCTTACAATGCTTAGAGATATTTACGGACTTTACATCTTTATCGTGACGTGCACATCTTGTCTACAACACAGCATCCGCCGTCACCTGGTCTCGAGAAAAAGCCTACTAAATTGGGTATTTATTTTATGTGACTTGGTTGTCTGGTGCATCATTTTGGCCGAGTTTACCTTTGACAATAGTTTATTATTTCTTAGACGTGGAGGGAGTGGTCGACTTGCGACTACGTTTGGTCTCAACGTCTTCTCCAGTTCGATCAGCTTTTCATTTGTAAGTTCTTCAGATTCTTGGTCTAGATCAGACGGTCCGGACGGTTGTTAAGTAAATCAGTCGTGAGTCACTGATGTCGTAAGTCGATGGCAACCTGTACGTCATTTATTGCTCTACGTAGGAACTAGGGATTAATATCTTAAACGAAGTGGTTGAAGGATGTATTCGCGGACTTACAGTTGATATTCTGGCATCGTCGATTACATATCGAAATGCAACGTCAGACATCAGTATATCAGGAGATGCTAAGCCCCTCGAGTCCTGAACATAATAATAATTAGTAGTTATTCAAATTTATTCAAACCTTTACACTGGCTTTATACCTAACTTAAAGTGTCCATGATATCTGATTTGGCGAAGTACAACTTTAGGCAAAATGTAAAAGCTATATTTTATCACTCAATTAGGAAATCATAGCACAAACTATCGCAACAACTTGCAGAGGCTAATTATATTGAAACAGGGGGTTGCATCCAATGATCCTGTCTCACTATGCTGCGCAACCAGACACCGCGCGGTCCCCGTCCTGACAAGTCAAGTTTATGGAACACCCGCGAGCGCTTCAAAGTTCCGGACATTGTCCCGACCTGCGGTGAACTTCGGCACGGTTTGGGAGTCTTGGCCTTAGTCTCATTTTACATCAGGCTTGAAGGCATTTTTAGGAACGAATTGGTGATTGTGGTGTTGACGAAGCGATATCTTTAACGCGTTCAGTAGACTATTTTGAGCCCAGCTCTCCTACAGCGAAAGTATCTAAAATGAAATAAATGAAATCAATCAAAGTATTTTTCAATTCATATTAATTACTGAAACTTTCAACTTTACTACTTTTGAGCAATCAAGTATTCAAATTAAACGCTTTATATAACCATGCCTTCCTTATCTATTTTGGGCTTTGTTATGATCATCCTATTTCGGGAAAGAATTGAGTAATTCTACCATTGTACGTGAACGTTTTTCGTGCGGTGATAATTTCATGAAAGTTTGAACTTCTAATTCAAGCGCGCGGGCTTATGTCATGAGTTGTTTTTGAGTTCGATTTACATAAAAAATAAACCGTGATTTGACTGAAATGAAGTATAGTGGCGCATCTCACGTGAGTTCAAAGCTTTTAACTTCTTAAATGAGTCGGAATGAACCCCTCAGTCATCGAAAATACCCACCGATGACGCGTGACTGAAGAGATCAATCAAGAAAGTGACACGAAGTTGACGTGGGACCAGCTTCATTGGTCTTACGAAGCGAAATAGTTTATTCCAACGCTTGGCAGGAAAATGAGAGGAGGGCAAAAAGCTAGAATGTCGCTAGTGTTTCTAAGATTAAACATCTTAGTAGAAATTCGTTTCAAAATAATCATATCCTCCACTGCACTTCACATTTGTGATATAAATCCAGTTCAGAGTGTCCATCAAAACCATGAAAGTAGTTAAAACGATCCTCGATTTTTACGCATTTGAAAATTTAAAAAAGTTTCAGCAGCTAGAAAAAAATAGATACGAACTGCAATGCCGCACGAAATGTTTTGCTTTATTTGCTCTTAATGATTTTAATAAAGACTGAAAACAACAATGTACTTTCTGAACTCTATCTTGACTGGCTGCAATATAAGCTCAGTAAGCGTTTCGTATTGTGCATAAGTATAACTGACTTAGTTGTGTGACCAGACCTTGGCATATACAGCACATTTTAAGACCTTTCCTTGGCATATACAGCACTTTTTAAGACCAGACCTTGGCCGGTTGGCGACCGTACTTCGGCGTATACAGCACTTTTTAAGACCAGACCTTGGCATATACAGCACTTTTTACGACCGTACCTTGGCATATACAGCACTTTTTACAACCGTACCATGGCATATACAGTACTTTTTTTCGGCTGAAATTGTCCTGTTGCAGGACAAGAATCTCAGAAGCTATAAAACGTTCATCTGGATGGGAGCCTGTTTCGTGAAGTTGTGTCCAAATGCTTGAAAACGTATTTTTCATCGTAAAACGCTCTTCGATACCAATTTCATAACAAACCAAAGTTTGAAAAATGTACGTGGAAAACTGACGGCTCAGTGAGCGAAGAAAAAGAAAAGAAACATCACTGTGATAAAGTTAGTCTTTTTTCAGCAAAGAATGAATTATAAAATTGTAGAATCAATATAAAATGCTTCTATACAAGTGCTGTGTGCTGCTCTTTACATGGGCACCTGAATTAGAAGAGAGCTTATGCTCGCCTCAGAGCAGCTCAGGCTACGATCCTGCTTAGACTGTCCCCTCCCGGCCATCCTCCCCAACTCGTGTATTGCTCAGGGGTCACAGCACTCGGTATCATTCTAAATTGATTTTATAGTATATACTCCAAACGTTTCTGGCCTAAAACCATGAAAATTATTCATTCGATGACAAGTTATATTTAAACCAACTGTAATTGCTCCATTTTCAAAATTTAACAAATTTGAAAAACTAAGGACAAAGATTATAAAAATATCTTGAATTTTTTTACTTTTTCCAAATTCAATAAAACTGTTTTATGAGGTTTCTTAAAAAAATTTCAACAACTTCGTTTCCTACACTGAAACACATGTAATAAGACCAACCCCGTCGTCCTTGTACACAAATTGAAGTACTAGTAGCGTTTCAAATAAATCATAAATTATCCCATTTTCCATAAATTAGCATATTTACATGTTCATCAAAAGCAGGATGTTTTGCATCTGTAGGTCAGAGTATTCTCCCTCTACAATCTTAATGGCTGATTACCATTCGAAACTGTTACACCAGCCTTAAGTCGTTCAAACACACAAGCAGAAGTTATTGATAGCAATGAAACATAGCTCAGTAGCGGTTGGGCTGAAAGTAGCCAGGGCGTAACGCCAACGCACATCATGGGGCAGGCAATGTCTTGACCAAACTCCAGTCCATGTGCCTCTCGAACTCCTCCCTTCAGCCGTATTCATCCCCACTTTTCCATCAGATAACGTACCGAAATGTTGCATCAGGAATTGGTGTATCAGGTGCTGTTCAACCTCCGTGAGTTTTGAACAGATCATTCGTTCTCCAGTTCATTCGAAACATAACAACGGTTTTACATCTAACTTAAAGTGCAGGCAATCCTCTAGAATCTAGATATAACTCCTTATTTGAACCAGCATTTGACATGAATTCAAAATTTTTAGTTACAAGTGTTCGAAATTCAACAGCACATTACGAATACCATGACTTTTGACGATTCAAGAGCACATGTTTCAAGTACTCGATGCTCAAAATATTGCATATAAATCAAAAGGTACTCATAACTAATATGCCATATCTCAAGAATCCCCTTTATTTGAAAATTTTAATTAGTTAATTTTTTGATAAGAAGTAGGTTTGGTGTGGCACTAGACGGATAATGTTCCATGTTCTGGCATTACAAGAAAAAACCTGGTCATTTTCGAGCAGGGAAAATATAAATAGTGTAATATTACAAGTAAAAATTATTTTGAGGAGCGTTAAATTGCTTCGGCGCTACACAAGTGCCTCAGCAGGTTAATTTGCAGCGTCGCACCTCTAATGGCTATACACTCAAGTCGTTTGCAAGTTCCTTTGCAATGTATGCACCTGCTGCTCATAGCTCTCCAGCGTACGTGGCGGCTAAAACCTACTCTTCTTTCTCTCAAATTTGCAATAGCACATCTATATTCCTTAGAAATCTTTCTGAATAAGTTCTAGCAGTTAATTATTTCTTACTTCCATACTTGCATCGCTTTCCACCCCTTTAAGCTCGCAACCTTAATTGTAATTTTACAGTTAACCTCATTTCGTACTTGCTTTAGCACTTGTATTTGCCTCTGCTACTTTTCAACATGACTGCACATCTCCTGTTTACAGTGCCATCTCAAATACTTTTTCATATTCCAGGTGAACAAGCTTTTCTCTTGCTTCAATTCATCTCCAACAACGTCAACCGCAATAAAGATCCTCGGCCTTCCCCTTATCTATGAATTCATTTATAATTTGTAGTTCACTGTTCTTACCTACGCCAGAATTTCCCTTCACTCCTCTCCTTTCATTATTCTCTGGTCTCCCTCCCCACTCGAACTAATGCGGCGGCTCTTCTCTCCCGCGCTCTAATTGCCCTTGGGATATTTTGTCGAGGACTCTTCACATTTAATTGCTCAGATTAGAATGGAATTAACAGAGTTTTGAGCGTGCGTCCGCCGCACAGATCTCGTTCGAGACTCTCGACACAGATTGTGCCTGGGGCTCACACAAGGCGCTTACGTGTCCACGCGCGGCTCTATCGTAGCGCCTTCAAAAATTGTATCATTTGTTTGCTGCAAAGTATAAAATTCAATACAGGCATCTGTTGCATTTTAACTATTAGGCTTAGTATTAATTTTAATTGTTTATGTGATAGTATGAATTGATGCTGGTTGCATCGGGAATATACGAGTTTGAATTCAACATATTGGAAGGTTAGTAATGTAACAGTTGTAAAAATCCAAACTGAAACCCAACCTTTTGTGAAAGTAATATTTAACATGGAATTCGAGTACATTGAAATGATGTTTTGAACGATGGTCACATTTCCAAGCAGCGAACTCGAATACCTACGTGCATTTAATACATCGTAATCCATTTGCCTCCACGTGTTCGGGTGGAGTCAGCATAGAAGCGACAGTTCACTACATGGGAGTTGATTTCGAAAGATTGTGGACTTCAAGTACTTGGTCATCACTTGACTTTTACAAGCCCAGCAAAGTAATTTTATGCTAAGAAAACATTAACAGTGCATCTGAGTCAGTAACTAAAATCATTGTAACATTTGCATGATTTTTAGATTTAAAACTCCCTAATGCAAATTTTCTGATCAGAGCAGCGATAGGGTGTTCTTTCCTACCCGGCTCGTTTGATTTTAAGTAATAGTCGTTCAATTTCAGCGTTGCAACTCATTTAAATGACCTGAATGTAAGTGATTTCATACAACCAAAATTTACAATTTTCAGAGACATTTTACGAAGATACTTTGAAAAATAACTCCGCATCGGTTCGATTAGCTTTGCGGAGAGTGCATAGAGTAGGGGTGAGGAGTGGTGCAGAGGAGCAGTTATGTTTGAGCCTGGTGTGGAGGGTTATTACGGGAGTAGCGATGTGTTAATTAAACAAAAATGTACAACACGCGCTGCTACAGCCAATTAAGAGCCCAACAAGCCACAGTCGCGCTCAGCCTCGGCTGCTACACAGGTTGGCGAAAGGGGGACATGGTTGCACTTGCATTTATTTCACGGAAGAAACTTGTTTGAAGAAAATGCCAGGCATAGGATTTTGACTTCACTGGGGGCATCTGTGAAAGTTATTTTAAAATAACTAATTTACTACAACGGTCTAATTAACCCTATGGAAGCGACGGTAACATTAATATGAAATAATAGGAAATCCATGGTTACTCCCAACAACGGACTGATGCACGGGAGCAGGCATTCGCAATGCAACGCGCTTTTGTCACGTGACAAAACTTTTAAGGTAATGTTGCGCACTTGTCACAGGCTTCTCTAAGTACATGCATCTTGTTCTAACTCTGCAGATGGCGATATCGGTGAGACAGTATTCTTCTTAATTAATAAAAAGTACGTCTTTTGCGAGGGTGATGATGTTTTAATTAGTCTCCGGTAAATATTTCTTGACTACAGGGCGTGACATATCCCGCATGCCACGGCATATGGCGCAGCTGGGCGCCTCCCCTCGAGCGGTCGAGGCTGGCCACGATGGCGTTCTGTGGGAGTTACGCCGGAGCCGTGCTCGGCATGCCACTCTCAGCCTACCTCACAGACTACGTAGGCTGGCCGGCACCGTTCTACTTCTTTGGTAAGTCTACTTTGATATTTGTCGAGCGTTCCACGGGTGTTTAGGTAGAGTGATTATTAGGCTATTATGTTTTCTATTTCTTTCCTAATTTATAGGGATAATTCATTATATTTTCCTTGTCGCTGTATTTCTATGATTGGGTGTTATTTACGCACTTCAGAGTAAGCCTGCGCGAATTACTTTTCATGCAAGCTGGAGATTCTAAGAGCAAGTAGAAATAAAATCTAAGATATTTGATTTTTCTGAAAGACAATTACTGACTTTTTTGCGTAAGATGAATTCCGTGATATGATTTACGGGTATTTCCAACACTGGCGTGTAATCATTTGGAGTGCTATCAAAGTTCCATGATATTGCTGGGCAGAAAACTCCCTCCCTCGCTTGCCCCGATCCTTGTAGTCACTATTATTTCTAACAGCGGGTAAGTCACTCTCACGTTGTTGACGTACATTTGTCTCTTATTTAAATCTCTGCCTTGTTCCTCGACGTATTTAACGTCACAATTATTATAAGGTTTACCTTACATATATAATTTGATTTGAAATTTTACAAATTATTCGACGAATTCTGTTGCTACTGTAAGAATCAGATACTACGAGAATATTAATGAAGCAATACTTTCGCGTGCAAAGCATCGTTTCGAAGGTGTTTAATTACTTGCTTATCAAATAATGGTGCTGAGTTACTGCTGTACGACGTAAGGGTGAATATTGAAGAGGTGCAAAGAAGTCGCTGCAGTAAATGTTTTTCACTGCCACCAGCTACCAACGCTGTGCTGATAAACTTAAAAGAACTCCTCTGAAAAGCACCTTACTGCTCTCTTCAGTTTGAAGTCGCAATTTAAAAATACGCTCTTTCTGAGAGACTGTTAATAACTTGAAGCTGCGGCTCCGTTTTGATCAATGGAGTTCGCTGAGAACTTCTGTACCGTGACGTTGTATTGACCGTGAAAGTTCAAATACTGCAGCAAAAATTAGTCATAACAATTTGAAGAATAAATGCCGACTCAGCACACGGCCCTCAGGCATGTGCGGGTTGGTGTGGCACTGCATCTGGTATTGGATGGCGTTCGAGAAGCCCGCCCTGCACCCCACCATAAGCGCCAGAGAACATCACTACATCGAAAGGAGCCTTGGTGACCAGGTACGGCTGAATATCGCTGTTTCTCATTCACATCTAAGTTATGGAGACATTTAAATTCAATAATCTTCACGCGATGCTAATTTTGCCTTCCGTACTTCTGGATCCTAGTGCTCGCATCTTTGATTATGAGCAAACGTGCGCTGACGTGCAGAGCTCATTCATGAAAAATTTAAATAGCATATTCTCACTGTCAATCTTTTCTGTGATACTACATCGTCATTAATTTTCTTCAGTCCTCGCTTCAATTCGTTGATTATTTACCGTACTGTACTTCTAAAATATTGGAGACATTTTTTTGAAAATCGTGGCGAGTGCCGGACGTTCTTATTTTGACACTTTTTTTCTTTATGTCATTGTGAGAGTTCTGCTGTGTTCTGACACTGCTGCTGTGTTCTGACAGCCCTGCTGTGTTCTGACACTACTGCTGTGTTCTGACGGTCTTGCTGTGTTCTGATAGCCCTGCTGTGTTCTGATAGTCCTGCTGTGTTCTGACAGTCCTGCTGTGTTCGGACACTACTGCTGTGTTCTGACACTACTGCTGTGTTCTGACACAACTGCTGTGTTCTGATAGTCCTGCTGTGTTCTGATAGTCCTGCCGTGTTTCGACACTACTGCTGTGGTCTGATAGTCCTGCTGTGTTCTGATAGACCTGCTAAGAACAAAGTATTTTTTTAAATTTTCGCAGTCGAAACAGAAAATTCCGACGTTCGCTACAACTCCATGGCGTGCGTTTGCGACATCGACGCCTGTATGGGCGATTGTCGTGGCCAACATCGCTCGATCCTGGACCTTCTACCTGCTGATCATCTCGCAGCCTACCTACTTCAAGGAGGTCTTCGACTTGAACGTTGCTAAGGTGATTCACAGCCCAGTTGTATTTTTTGGCCGTTCATAACGTCACAACCTACCTATTGCAATAAGGCTTTTATCTTTACCCATTTATCTGTCCATTTCGTCAGGATGTTGTTCGTGTTTTGTAAGAAACTAAATGCAGCCTTACTGCCGATACACATTAGGCTACACATAGTTTCTTGCACAATGTTAAATACAGTCTAAACGTAAAAAAAATTTGGTCGTTAACGGGTTAAAAGTTGCTAAGAAAAATATATCCGATGCAAGTATCTGCGATTGTCTTTGGATGAGGTGTACAAGCTTCCAGGACAATAAATTAGTTGCCCATTGTTTCTCGAGGTCAGCCATGAAGGAAGAGGAGGGTCTGCCATGAAGGAAAAGGAGGGTCTGCCATGAAGGAAAAG
>VOMN01012777.1:0-17098 GCA_014899125.1 Orchestia grillus
AAATTTGTCTTCTTTTATTGCAAACGTTTGATGGGTACTTTTTAACGTAAAACAATTGGGCAAGTGTACACACCCGCAGAACTGATAAGATAGAAGCTTACATTCGCCTCAGTGCAGCGGAGTTTATAATCGTGTTTCAGACCCCCACCATCACTTGGTCAAACAAAACTTCCCTTCTAACCTGTGTGCTGTGTAACAGTCACAGTACTTAGTAGATATCATTCTAAATTGATTTTATGGTATTTATGATGCATCTTTTACTCGTAATTCTTATGAAACTCCATAAATATGACCTTTTAAAATTTATCTGCTGAAATGGAAAAATCGTGTTCTTTAATTTGGAACTAAAACTCCTTGAGTGTTTGAGCTGTAATGATGAAACTTATTAGCTCACTAGACTCGGAATTGAAAGCCAACTTTTCAATATTAGGTTTTTTTACTCTCATTGTGGCTGATGAACTCTCACACGTGTAGAAAGTGATGTTCTGGTGTATTGTGACAGGTTCACGTGGGCCTGGAGAGCTCCTTGGAGAGCGTGTGCCCCGCCCCCCTGCTGCCGCTTCCCCAACTCGTACTGGCCACCCTCACCCACTACCACACGCACCTCTTCGCGGTACTGTGCGTGGTGCTGACGGCAGCAGCTGCAGCAGTCGGGTACCAGGCCTGGTGCGGACCTGGGTACCGTAACACCACCGCTGGAGTCTTTGCCAACTCGCCCCCTCCTCCCTCCCCTGCCTCTCCTCTCTCTGGTGAGTCCTTCGGGGTTCACCTTGGAAACCTTGGAATTTGTTCGTGCACCTCGTCCCTGGTCACACTGGTGTGCCGCCTTTTTATGAATTACCCGTAACATTTCCTTTTCCAAGTGAAGAACTTTTTGTCTGGGGTATCGAACAGGAGAAGGAGACCTTTCTAACGGCGGCAGGACAACGGAGTTGTGGAATGTCGGAAGGTTTCCATCCCCAGTATAAATTTTTCCCGGCATCTATTATTTTGGTCGCCCGAGCGCAGATACCGCTGCCAGATACTATGTTATGGACGGGCTGGTGAATCAGTATTGATACTTTAGCTGATGGAAATTAACCCTATAGCGTCCAGCATTCTACTGGTGGAACTGTACAATTGATATAGTGTAGCCTAAATTCTTATTTCGTTTAAACCTTGGATGAATCCGCACTCAAATGAATAAAATATGAACAACTGTTTGTGCTAAATTTCGTTCTTTTATCAAAATTGGTAGGTCTTTTTGAGGTTAACATTGTCATCACGGAAGATTGTTTGGGCTGTGTTCAACCCTTATATTATAATAGGAATGTTCGTTTGATATTGAAAAAAATTCAGTACTTGCATACAAATAATTAATTAGAATAGTAGCAACTTAGTCGCTTTGTGGAGAATAAAATTTGAATTAATTAAATATGCCTGATCCTAAGCATTAGGTCTTTTCTCAGTTTCAGATGTCAAAACCGAACCAGTTGCTCCACCCTTGCTTTAGATGAAAAATAGTGAATGCCAATTCTAAAAGAGTTCAATTTAGCCGTAACGTACATCTCGTAATATCGTCGCATTTCAAGCTCTGAAGTTAAAGAGGAGGTTGTTTTCCAGGAGAGCATGTAGTTCTCAGGACGTCTAGGATGGGTGATAGCGTTGGGTCAGTTACGTTTGTTTATCGCATGCTATGGGGACTGGCGCGTTCCCATTGGGACACGGCTAAATTACCTCAGCTATTGATGGGCCCCCGGGATTTCTATCTTTCTTTCGTGCCCACTTTGCTTCCTTCAATTTTCACACTTTTATGCTTTCTCTCCTTCGTCTTTTCTTCCTCTTCATTCTTGACTTTGTGCTAGTATGCGCATGAGGCCCTGTCTGGGACCACTCCATGTGTATAGATTCTCCGTTCTCTTGCGTCCTTACTGAATGGCCCCTTTTCTTTGCCATCTTTTGATCACATTTCATGGGGATTGGAAGCTTTAAAATAACTAATGATGCAACCTAGGGTGTTGCTTGGCATTATTTTATGAACGTTTTTCTCTGGAAAGCAAATTAATCACAAAGCTGGTGGAGAAATAATACGAGGACATTCAGTTTCACACTAGACTTCTTCTATGACGCAGGACCTGGAAGCCCTTGCAGCGTTGGGTGACTTTGTTTCCATTGCAGACACGTCACCGTTCCTGTCACGGGGCTCACCTCGAGACGCCCGCAACATCAGCCTGTGGAGCAGCGACTCCGTGTACGGCGCTCCCCCGTCTCCCCCCTCTCTGCTGCGCAGCCCCAGACCCCTGTCGCCTTTATAGGCTCCCCTCTCGCCTTTGTAGACTCCCCTCTCGCCTTTGTAGACTCCCCTCTCGCCTATGAACGCCCCCATCTCGCTTTTTTAGACCCCCCCTCTACCCTTGTAAACCTCTCTCTACCCTTGTAAACCTCTCTCTACCCTTGTAAACCTCTCTCTAGCCTTGTAGACCTCTCTCTAGCCTTGTAGACCTTTCTCTAGCCTTACCTAACTCCGCTCTGCCCTTTTAGGGCTTTAGGGGGCAACATGTACAGCTGTCTGTCATACTTCGTGCGCTGCCCTTTGCAGGGCCAAACGTAACGAGCCCTGCGTTGAGTTTTTTGTACAATTTTTATGATCCTATAGATCAGGTAGACTACGTCTGACACTAGTTGGTCTCAACCTAAAGTTGAAGAATCGATTTGGGCGTACTTTCTCCTTTAACAAAGAAAATGAAAGAAGCACCCGACGCAGGATGAAAAAATACTTTCAATAATTCAAGGATTGGAGACTAACTGGTAACTTACTTCTCTCCAATTAGAGCTCCCCGGTGCGTTTGTTTCAGTGATTTTTGTGGCATCGTATTCTGTTGAATGTTTTTACACCATCAGCTTTCATGTATTTGTGTATTGGTATTGGTTGTAGTAATGGTATTGGGATGAAACATCACCATGCTGTGGAGTCTAGTACACCTGTCTGTTCAAAAAAGACTGCTTGGATCAACCAGAATTTTTCATCCGTGTTTCCATAGTGCGGATCGTTCGGAACGCCCCTCAGGGGGCATAGGATAGGCCATAGGAGAGTTGCTGAAGCGCTGCTTTCACTACTACTACTCATACTCGTTCGGAACGCAACACACTGTAGACTGTTAAGGTTGTGATTGGTCTCCATTGTTAAAGCTGCGTGGATATCTTCCATTCCAAAAGAGCGGATCTACTCATTTAATGCTAGCCAAGTGAAAATTTTAAGATAAAATTATTAAGTCGAGGTATTGACTGTATACCAGGCTAGCAAAACAAAAAAACTTTCATTTTCTCTGCCTATAAGTCTCTCATATTTGAATATAGCTTCTCATTTGCCATAGAAAAAGGTTTTCACATTTTTTATGTATTTTAAAAATTCACTCTCTGGATCGTGTGGAGAAAATTGTAATTCTGCCGTGATCATTTCCGAACTCATTTAGCAATGATATTTTTCTTCATCTTATTTCAAGTTTATTCTGTTAGCTGTTATCAATAAGAACTCGCTGAACTTCACGGAAATTAGTGCACTACGGGAAAAGTAGTTCGCCTTGCTGTTTTTTTTAAAGTTTCTGGCTATTATACCGAAATTTTTTCATGTAACATTTTACGCTGATCAATGCGACTCGGGTTTTTTTCTCTTGCTATTCAGTGTTCAGAGAGCAGCTTTTGCGGTGCACAAACGTCCTCGGTTCACGTATGTATTAGTTTGTCACTGTTCAAATAAAGGTATTGCCATGAGGATTTGCCGTGAACCACATTTACTCGTTGAAAATTGTTGTATTTTGCCGCTGTAACATACCTTCCAGGGATAATTGCTGTGTTCATTTTTGGGCGTGATACTATCGCCTAGAATATTGTCATACTTGATGTGTTCATTTCTGGGCGTGAGACTATCGCTTAGAATATTGTCATACTTGATGTATTCATTTTTGGGCGTGAGACTATCGCCTAGAATATCGTCATACTGGTTATTAATGGCGAAATATCAATTAGTGCGGTACCTGATGTTTTATATTTCATACGGCATTTGTAGAAACTTTTTCCATACTCGTGGTATGGAAAAATAATCGTCTTTGCGGAAATTTCGTTGTGTTTTTTTTGTTGGAAAAGGAGCATTTAAAAGTCAGTTTTATAGTCTCGACGTATTTATTAGGATCTCCAAAGGATTTCTAGAAATGTCACACGTCAGTCAGAGGTGTGAGGTGCTTTTATGGAGACTGCTATAGGCAAGCGTTTTTTTGTATGAATGAATACTGCGCGACAGTATTTATATTGATTTCTTTCCCTCAATGAGGGCAAACATTTGAATGTATGTATATACGAACTTTTCATTGGTCCCGTGGTAGTGCTTGGTAGATTTTTATATGAACGGTTCGGTTGTGTGTTGCTAAACTTCTTTCCTGGAGTTGCGGAAATTGTTAATGTATATTTTCGTCGTTGTGAGGTTTTTGTGTGACAGTAAGGTGAGGCAAATCTTATTCATCGCCTATTATTGTTTATTTTTACCCTCGGTGGGCCGAATTCCCGTACCGAATCGCGTCGGTTTTTGTTTGCATTTTCATTCAAAGTTTCCGTATTCTTTCGTCTAATTCTTTGGAATTGATCTCATCTCATTTGTTAGCTTGACGACCGTAAATCCATGGGTCTCTGACATTAAGTTGTGCGTGCCCATGTTGCCGCTTATGCTTGCTAATCGCGTTGATCAAAACTTATCTTGCTGATGATATTTGTTTTTATACGAAATTTCCCTGTGTGGACCTTTTTCGTAAAAAACTGGGGACGTCAACTATGTTTACTGCATGGATTATTAAAAATATTTACGTTTAAAAATGTTTACGTAAAAAACACGTTCAAATTCGTGTTCAGCCTCTTCGTAATCAACCTGCTTCTTTCAGATTTTTGTATCATTTTGATTTCGCTTTAAATGCTCTTGTACATTTAGTGGTAACTTTGGTGAAACTTTTACTCCTAACTGGAGAAGTAAAAATTATCTTGCTAATGTTGCAGAAACTCCAATAAATTTGTCATTCTCATTTCTTCATTTCATATTATGTTTTAAGGTATGTTCAGATAGGAGCTAAAAATGCATAAACGTGTAAGGACGATTTCGTGACTTCAAAAGCTAATTATATTATATTATGACTTTATATTTTACTTTAACCTTTGACAACATGACGATTCATATCTGAAACAGTTTTCCCTAAAACGATATAGTTCTTTAGCCAGACTTGCCTAATATTTTTGTGCTGTAATATTAAAAAATATTATTGGTGCAGTAGTGGGTTAAAACTATGCTGTCTATCTTTGGATAAATTTCCCAGTAAAACTACAATATTTTCTGCAAGTGCTGCAATTGATGAATAGCTTGATTTAACTTTCCTTTACATCGGTTGACAATCGAGAAAGTTGATTATCGAGTGTCAGTGAATGAGCGTGAATGTTGGAAACCTGTTTTAAGTGTTGTGACTACGTTTGTATGTTTTTCTAATTAATACGATAAAACTTGAATAAATTGAAATTGCTCGATAGAATTTCATTTTTACCTTCCTCCTATTCGGTGAGACCGTCAACTTTCGTTGGTGATCGTGCAAGTTCTCTGATGTCGAGAGGCGCTACAGCGGAGCGGGAAGTGGACGGTCTCTAGCCCATATTTGGTATGAATGGTCTCAGACTCGCTGTCTCGATCCTGAACTTGCGGTGACTTGACGGAATGGGACGGTAATAATAAAGGTAACCCGGGGAATGTCTTGGGTGACCGCACATAGCAACTGCCACTTTCATGTTCATTGAAGCTAATTACAGAGTATCGGCTTGTTGTGACCTCATAAATAAATCCTGTTTCAACTGTTTTTTATGTGAGACTTCCGGCACGTTATAGGCTTTGCGCTTGAAGCGCTAGTAATTCTTTCTCTATTACTTGAAAGTTATCTGCTGGGAGAGAGGAACATCCGTAGCCCTTCAAGTCTTGAAGTTTTCTCAGCATAGCATTCACCTGATAGGTTTCATGTTAACCGTTTAAATTATTCAATATTTTTACCAATTTCTCAAAACTAAGTTTTCGTAGCCTTCAGTTTCTTGTTCATAAGGAGTCATGGGAAATGAATATAAAACTCAGTTTCCAGAAGATTAGGGTCCAACAGTTTTGTTTACCTCTGAACTTTCGTAAACTCCTGTAAGCCTCTTCAGTTAATTCTTCCTCATGTACGTGTGTGGTTAAAAAGCCACTCAAGATGCAAACGTGCTATTCTCAGGTATAATAATTTTTTTGCATGGAGCTCCCTAGGACTCCATGATGGGTTGAGTTGAGGTTTCTGACAACAAAAACCGCCTTGGTGAACAAAATTGACTCTGATGAGGCGTAAAAGTTTGACAGCTACCTTTTGGACAAATTGTAAGCGTAACACTCTAACTTTAGATCTGTTTTTCGCTCCACCCTCACTCGGTACAGGATTTCCAAGAATCTGACGGTAAAGGAAGAATATTCGTTCTACAAAGACGGGTGAGGGCTACCTAGCAGGGGGAGAGGACAGGAGTGTTGTGGTGGCGTGCCTGGGAGGCCGTCACGAGCACGTGCGGTGGGAGGCGGATAATTGATGGGGGAGGGCAATTCGGGTCCCTTACCCCAACCCCCACGCGGTGGAAAGGAGGAACCTGATTGTGTCGAATCCAGAAACGAAAAGTATGTATCGATCAGGACTTAAAGCCTAGTCTGTATTGAGCAGGACGAGAAGTATGTATTAAGCAGGACTAAAAGTATGTATTGAGCAGGACTTAAAGTCTAGTCTGTATTGAGCAGGATGATAAGTATGTATTAAGCAGGACTAAAAGTATGTATTGAGCAGGATGAGATGTATGTATTAAGCAGGACTAAAAGTATGTATTGAACAGGATGAGAAGTATGTATTAAGCCGGACTAAAAGTCTGTATTGAGCAGGACGAGATGCATATATTAAAAGCAGGGCTAAAAGTATGTATTGAGCAGAACGAGATACATATATTAAGCAGGGCTAAAAGTATGTATTGGCAGGACGAGCATATATTAAGCAGGGCTTAAAGTATGTATTAAGCAGGACTAAAAGTATGTATTGAGTATAACGAGAAGTATGTATTGGGTGGGACCTATAATTAGATCGTTAATTCAGGCAATCCAGGGTTGATTCGTTCGAAGACGAGCCTGTTTTTTATTGGCAGTTCATGCTCGTTTGTGAACTGGGACATGGAGCGTGAAAGCAGTCTTCGGAGAGGGAGAGCTGAAAGTGTTCCTCTATGTATTTTAACTTCAGTGAACGGAGGGCGAAATGCCGTTCTGAGTTCTTATCATGTACGACGCTGGGGATGTGTAATTTTTGTAATTGTAAACACGGGGAATAAGACATAATGGAGGGTATTCTTCCTACCAGAAAGGATGGACGTTTTAGAAGGGAAAGATAGTGTTAAAAAAAGGAAGAGTTTCTCAATGATCTCAAGTGGCGGGCGTCCCACAGGGAAGTGTGTACGCCATTCCTGACAGCAATTAAGGGTTTTCAGCGGCTCCCCCACCAAATGTCTCCTCATCGCAATATGTGGATGACTTCTCGTAAGGACAGTTGAAAACATCAACTAGGTTTTTTGTTTATTGACCCAAGCTTTCGCACGCTTAAACAGCGCGCGTTTTCAAGGAAACGAAACATGAAATTTTTTGAATGTATTTTTTATCCATTTTTAACTTAAGGATGCGCAGGAGATACGTCCAAAAATTTCGTCTTTCGTTCTCTTAAACAAAAACCCAGCTGATGTTTTCAACTGACCTTACAAGATGGATCCTGAGCGTTCCCTATTAAAACAATTTTAAAAAAAGTAGATGACTTCATGGTCTATGCTTCAGCAAATTTCCTACCAGCTGTAACCCGAAGAGCACAGCTGTTAACGATAGTGTTAACAGATGGACATCGCAGGGTGGCTTTGTTCTTTCCTCTGAGATATTTGTAGCTTTTTTGGTCTAGGGAAGGCGATCCCTAAGTGATCCACCTCCTCTGAATCTTGAGGGAAGACCAGTGGTATTTCCGGATGAAGTTATGCTCCTTAGAATACCAAGAGATAATAAATTAACTTGAAAACTACATCTTCAAGCCTTGAGAGCAACTTGCATCAAACGAATGAACCCACTGCAAGGCTTATCAAGTTTTTCTTGGGGTGCACACCGCCAAACTCAATTTCAACTCGACAGAGCTCTAATCAGATCTAAATTGGTGAATGTTAATGTTGTTCATCAAAATACTTAAGAAGGTGTACTCTCAATTTTGGACGCGGTGCGTGAAGTGGTTTTCAGATTTCGCACTATAGCTTTTAAAAGTTCTCCAGTGACCCGCCGTGGCGTTGACAGCGAAGCGCTCCTGCTCCGTTTCCGGCGCTTGCAGATATCAGTGCAGTACCTGGTCCACCTGAACCGGCTCCTTCTCTCCCTGTCTTAATTCAGCATGCGCGCGCCTAACCATATGAACACGCCCTCTTCCCATATAATCTGCATCTACGATAAAGTATGAAGCCTTATCTGATATTTTACAGCTCCCTTTTTTCAAAGTATCACGTGTAATTCACAAGCAGTCCAATGTTGCGGATACTTATTGACACCTTTTGTCCAGGGTGCAAGCTCTTAAAGAAAGATCGACTCCCAACTACGGCCCTGAAGCGGTTTTTCTCGGACCATGTCTTGGAGTTGCACCTTAGATACCTTAAAGATGTTTGGGTCTTGAACTAACTTTAAACTAACTAAAAATCTATTCTTTTCTTCCTTCTTTCTTCCCTTTTTTTCTCTGCGGCCGAATAGACGTGCGTGATGACGGCAACGAGACTTCCAATGATCGACGCTGCCAAGCTGCGCAAAAGCTTCCTCTCAAAATGGCACGCCAATGCGACTGTAGCTATGAATTTCCGACATGAAAGACAACTGCTCTCTGGGTGAATGTCTCTCCAAAACCTTTAAGGCTTGGTAAATTATACGAATAAAATTATAAGTATAGCTAAATGATATTTTTTGCGTCATATTCCATGTATTGTGCTTTAAACTTCTGCAGAGGGTAGAAACGCCCCACCACTTCTCAGCCTGTTCCACCTTCCCCCACCACTTCACAGCCTGTTCCACCTTCCCCCACCACTTCACAGCCTGCTCCACCAAGGTCGAAAAACTCATTCACGCCTAACGCTCGTATTCATTCAGTCCATAAGCCTTGAGAGATGAAACTGCGAAGCCTTCTCATCAAGTCCCATCTAACCATCCGCTCCTTCCTTCCCTTGCGGTTCTTTAAAATATGTAGTGGCCACCCCCTTGATACAGAGAGGAAGTGACAAGGTTGCTCTTATTTTACACCATTTAATTTGATCAAGCGTTGCCCGAGTGGTAATCCGGACCTAATAAATTTGGTGCTTTCTCACGATCTGCGAAAAAGTCAGATTTGTATCTCCCCAAACGGAGGTTTGGGTAGTGTTCAAATTTTTGGGAAATTAGCATATGTTGAGGCTATTTTGAACGGCAGCAGCGAAAAAAGACCCCAGAAACGTGATAACTGTTAAATAAACTTTTCATTCTTCTACTTGCTAATTTTTCATGGTAGTGCTGTTCAACAATTGAATAGGTGTCTTTATCTGGGAACATTTTACTCCTGCTTTGCAGGTTCAGTTTGGCGTTAGGATATATTCTAGCAGGAAAAAGACAGCTGTACTTTTTACACAACTAGAAAATTTCAGAATGAAACTTTGCCGAGCAGTGCATCCAAACTCACCAACAACCTTTGAAAATTTCGCAAACAGAACGAGGAAACTGAAAAAATACTCGACCGCTTGCTTTGAAGCTTGAGTTCACGTAACGGATGAGAAAGTCTAAGCACAGACGAACATCTCCAGGAAGAACCCACCAGAAATGGGTAGAGTCTCAAATAAACTCGACAACATCGAAGAATGACCGTTAATTTCGAGGCGGCGGCTGCGGAGCACGTACGTACGTCCAGCGCGCGAGGGCACGGCGCGGCGATGAGGCCGTGCCGTCGCCTGGCAGGAACATCAAACAAACACCATTTGCTGAGCGCCCTAAAGCTGCTGGCGAGGGCCTCTCCGTGCTGCTGGAGCCTGGCTTGAATATACGAGCGCTGTGTGGGGAGTAACTTCATGTGAAGCCGCACTCAGTGGTGCGTAATATGAAGGAAATCGGCACACTGATGTGTGCGACTTGATTGGTCGATACTGTAATTAATATTCTGCGTGGTTTGGTGGAATCACGCAGAGTTGAGCGTAGTTTGACGAATTCGTGTATCGTGTTACGCGATTCTGATGGAAGCTTGTGCAATGTTTTACGTAGCTTCATTGAAAACTACGTTGAGTCGCAGAGCACGTTGGGAAGTGACTTTCTGGCACATAGCTCGGAGAAAACCTGTCTCATGAAGTGAGCAACTTTGTTTGAAGTTACGCGCTCGATAGATGTAAAATATCACCGTGCTGTGTATAGCTTGATTTAAAATTTCTCAATTTTTAGGTATGTTGCTATAAAACTACAAGTAGCCTGCACTTGTAGTACACACTAATTTTAAAATACGGTGTAGTGTATACCTGGATGTAAAGTACGTTTGAATTAACATAAGGGAACTATGTTCGATTTGATGTGAAACTATTTAGTTTACTATACGGTTTGACATACAATTCTTCAGTTTGTCATTTGATTTGATGTAAAACTGGGCATTGCAAGAAAAATTTAACTCAAACAGGCTCTATTTATTACTCTGTTCAGAAGGTGCAATCCCTACTTTAAATGTTAATTGTTGATGCGTGATCTCATTGTTTACCTAACCCACCCTGCGGAACTTACACACAGCAATTTAAAGGTGTACAATAAAGGACAAAATGTCGTTTGAAGCTAAATAGAGAACCAGATTCTATGAACCTCTACGCTTAAAACTTTTTTATTTTATTCAGTTTACGCTAACAGTTGCAGAAATCTTGGGAGAAAATTACACAACAATTTCTGCAATTTTAATACTGCAATGTTAATGCTTCCACTGAAAATGACATATACGCCAGAACGCAGCTTTCATATAGTAGTATCGTCGACTTCTGATCATAAAATCGTACGGCAGGATTCTTCTAATAATGGAATACCAAATAATAGTGAATATTTGTGCGGTACCCAGCTAAGTTTTGGCTGCGAGGGCAAAGTCGAATTAGCAGTAATTTCTACACTCATGGCATGGACGAGGTAACGCTTAAATTAGGGTACGAATTGAAAGAGAAAAATGGACAGAATCGTTGAAGAAAAATACGGATAAAAATAAGATAACTGTACACTTTTTTCGAGGTCTGTGAACCTACGGACTCTTCCAAGATTTAGCTAAAGAGACTTTCACGTGTTGGGAAATTCATTTTAAAATATTTAATGTTCCTTATTTTTCGTGGGTATATTACGATCGAAAGCACGTTGAAGAGGCGCTCATATTCTTGGGCGATTCAACAAGAAATGTGCCTTACCTCATCTCCAATATTAAAACACTGCCCCAAGAATTACAAGAAAATTGAGCAGCAGAAAGATGAAGTTCGCCCGTTCCACAAAATTGCTAATGATGCTGGCGATGATATTCGTAGCAACAAAATTTCCCAAGCTATATTCTTCTCCGCCCCATCGATAAATTTATTGATTAATTTCCAGAAGTGCATGGGTAGCTAAAATTATACGTAATTATTGACGCTCCGGTGAAAAGGTTACCCTGAGTTGTGATGTTTTCATAGAAACGCTCGTAGAAACGCGACGTTGGGAAATTAGGAGCGGAAACCAAGTTTGACATTTCATGTATTTTTCCCTGATCTTCTATGCAATAATTCCAACATTGTGGCGCTAACGCAACGCCTATGGATGGAAATGTAGAAATTAGTTTACGCCCCAAGGGACCGACCGGTAAGTTCGTTATCGCAGACACAATAAACACGGAGAGTGTGACTTTGCATCTATTGAGTTTTCAGGAAAGTCGCATTGAAAACGTGTACGAGCACGCAGCGATTGCCAAGACTAGCGTACACTATTCACCTTTAGTGAAATTATCCCTTCAATAGTGTTGCAGAAATCCAGTTTTGTGCAATGATTGTGCATGTTGTGGTAGTCACGCCTTTATTTGCATTTTCGGAACCCAAGCTATAATGACTAGGTGGAATCACGAACTTACGCAAGGGCTTCGTATGCCCAACAATGATTCTAATTCAAATTATGAGGACGAACCGGCTTACAAACGATACAGAAATCTGTGTTGGCGCTGCCATGAAAAGTAATCGGAGTTCATTACTCCATGCACCAAGGCAGCAATAACCTATTTGGAAAAAGTTACTCACAATAGGACAATTTTCATACTTAAATATTACGCTTCTTGGCTGACGGCCAAAAGTTAATGCTATAAGCGTATGTTAAAAAAGGGCAGGGCACACCTATTGAAGAGAAGGAGAGTTAAAGGGAGGGAAAGAAGACTACAGAAACGAAGACATTCGCGTACTCGCTCGAGGCCAGCATGACTCGCGCACCTGGCGCTGCAGACTGCTGTGAGAATTTAGAGGCACCACTGAAAGGATATGTTTTTCATGCTCAAACACAAGAACGCCTTTTGTTAGGATGACGTTCATTTCAGTAAGGATATGGATTCCTATTTGAGTGAACAGTTTGAATTTTGAAAGTTCTAGCTGGTACATTTCTCAGGACCACAAGACCTGAGGCACAAAAGAAAAAAGTTCACTCACGGAAATTTTTTGCAGTGAACCATCTCGCACGCGAGGCTGCATGGCGGTAATTCTTCATTTTCCCGTAAGATTTCCGTGAGAACATATGATAGAATCACATTATAGACTAAAAACATTGAAAGTACATAGGTTGTGCTTCCAGTAGCAGCCATTCGAATATATTTTAATTTTTTCGAGAGTAGTAAGTTCCTGCATGTTCAAAGAACTGGTTTTGTTCATCAAACTATTTTCACGAGTAGTAATACTGTATCTTTCTTGTTTTAAATTTTTTTCGAAAGGTGATAATGTTTTGTATCTTTATGAGTCTGCAAGACTAACAAGTTTACTGCATCGTCACGCACCAAAGCTTCAAACCGCAGTACCTTAACGTGTCGAGAAGCGTACCAAGTTCTCTGAACTTCATGGTTTATACAGGGCAACAAATTTCCCTGAGGGAGTTATAGGGTAAGTCCCACAGGGACTTGACGTGAGGAAAGTGTCGAGGATCCCAACGTTCTCAGAAGCAGCACGTTTCCCGAGAGAGATGAAAGTGGCGAGCTGTGGAGGGACGTGCCAACAGTCCGTGACCTGCGGCGAGACAGAGGCACGTCCGCAGCTCCCATTACACTGCTCGAGCCGACGCAAAAAAATACACTCCGAGGCTGAATGTCTTCTGAGGAGCACGAAGCAAAATGCTGCTCTTTAACCTTTGTTCTTATAATTCCACGGGGAAGAAGGGGGTTCACGCAATACCATACGTGAATATATCATGCATATATTAAATTCGAGTGAATAGGTCGGTTTGTTTTTTCCATGGCGCTGAGCGAATTGACGTGGAAGAAAAATCGCGGCGTAAACTTGTGAATAACGTTGAGGTCAACCGAGCACAAATTATAATAATATCGTTTTAGGTCCATCAAGATGAGCTTTCTTTTGTTCCAACTCAGAAGAGCACGCTACGCCCATTGATAGCACCGTCATTACGTCTCACTTGCGTCTTGTTTCCACCCATCAAGAACTTGGAAAAGTCTCTATGTGGCTAAAAGCCAATAAAATATGCATCAATATAAGTAAAATAAAGTGCATTCTTTTCTCTGAAGTCATGGTACATTGCACATGCACGCCGACGCGTGTTCCCGTCATGTTTGCCCTAGAAACACTCTACTGAAGGTCAAAATTTGAAAGCGTATGCAGTTTAAATAAGAGAAGTATTTTAAAGTATCCATGCTTAGTTATTACATTTTAAGTGCATAACCATTTGTCAATACGGGAAAAGAGCTTTTCACAAAATTAAAAAGTAAACAAGTTTAAGACGTCACCATAATACGGTGAATATGATCTTAATTGAACGCCCACTGAATATGAAGGTCAAGTGGACACTGATCAATGGGTTCAAATATGAAATCGCTTTGCTCAAAATACCTAGAATCAAGTTCTCATTTCTTTTTTAACGACCTTAAAGAATGGTTCTGAAGTCATGGTAAATTGCACATGCACACCTACGCGTCATGTTTGCCCTAAAAACACTCTACTGAAGGTCAAAATTTGAAAGCGTATGCAGTAATCCCACTGTAGTGTCGATCATTACAAATGAATGAACTGTGTTCCAGAAGAATAGTGCAGAAGAAACATTGTTGCTTCAAAAAGTAAGGATCGACGATAGTCCAAATATTGAATTAATGGTGAGGTTTCCAAATTGTTTTGATGTCCCTGAAGCAAATGATAATCAAGGTCAAGAGAACATGAAAGATGAAGCAATATTTGTCAGCCGAGCTCATTGGTCAGTGAAGTAGAGAGGGAACGTGCATTATTTTGTTGGAAAATGACTCGATTTTTGTTGATTAAATTGTACAGAGTTACTTCTGGACAAACCTATTTTCTGTCCCTGCAAAACTGCAGTTACAAAAACTTAACTAAGGCTATTAACTATTTAACTCCGACGAATTACCAGTGCTTTTTTCTGGTTTATTATTTTGACTGAAATAAATTAACTTTTTGAAAACCAGTAAACAATGGCGTGAAATTTTGGTATCACTCTCTACGTACATCCCCCTAGCTAACGATCTGAATGGATCCTAGAGCTGTATTTGTTTTGATTTCCATATGAAACTCATAGAGTAAAACACATTGGGTGGGATTTTTCAAATTTAACAAATACAGTAAAAGAATACAAATAATATTCTGATACTTTGAAAGAACAAGTGGCACTACTCGAATAAATATACTTAAAATTTTATTTTGGGAAAATAAGAAATAGCTTTTGTTCTAACTTCTTGTGAATAATAGTAGTTATAAAGGGAAACTCCCACAGTAGTTGCTGAGCTTGCTGGACGAAGCCATCAATCTGACAACCTTTGATCCGTACCTTCCCACTCCGCCCCACGCACACTCGCAGAGGAGTGGGATACACCTGTTCATTGATTCGATTGTAAAGTTTCCTGTAAAGTGAATGACCCCACAAAACTCAGAATTTCCTTTCATTCCAAGTTAAAACCCAATAACCGATATGCAATCCGCGTACCCTCCGCAGATCCTTAATTCTCACTATGTTTTTCGTCCATCAGATTTTTGTGCAGTATTTGATTGATTTTCTTTTTGTTCTTATTCCAATGTTGAAAATGACCTCAGATGTAGGTCGAGACGATCAATATCATTTATTTCAATCATTCATTCGTAAAAATGATTTTATTAAGAGTTGTATCTCTAGTCTTCCTTTCCTTAGTGATAAATGTATACAGTAAGGTACGATCGGACTTCAAAAATAGTGAACGCATGCGTCCATACAACAGGTGATCAACAGCTAGAGTTTTTTTTTCAGTTTAGAAAATTCTGTATTTTTACAATTGCATCTTTAAAAATTGCAATTTAAAGCTAAAAACCTTTCGTAAGTGGCAAGATGGTTGATATTGTATCGGTGAGTGGCGCGATGGTGATGAGTGGTAAAGAGGTGCTGGAAGAAATGGTGGAATTTTGACGTTTGATAAACCTATGGTCGTAAGTGGAGTGATCGTGATGAGTTGAATGGTGGTCTTTAGTGATATATTGATGGTTGATAAACTTGTGGTCGTAAGTGGAGTGATCGTGATGAGTTGAATGGTGGTCTTTAGTGACATATTGATGGTTGATAAACTTGTGGTCGTAAGTGGAGTGGTGGTGATACGAGGAGTGCTTGTGCTTTTCCAGCATTGCAGCCGCGGGTGGAGTGGTGGTGACTGTCGTAGGGGAGAAGTGTTCTCTCCATTCAAGTCACGCTCCAGGGGGCACGGGCGGAGAAGAGGGGGAAGCACAGCGCAACTCCAGCGCGTGAGGGGCATGAGGAGGACACGGTGTTCCCTCTGGAGCTCTGACGTCTTCCCCTTTTTCCCCTTCCTCCTCTCCCTCCCTATCACTCACTCCCTACCCTCTGCAAGATGTCGACGTGGTCAACAATGCGTGAAATGATTTGTACTGGAGGGACTTGGGACGAGTCCATGATGAAAATTTCAAGGAGCTATTTAATTTCAAATAAAAATAGAAATTTTATTTCGAGCATTGAAGTAATGCGATTTCACACTGGGAGAATGAAAGAGGTATTGATAATTTTGTTATTAATTTCCATGAGGGCTTTTTTTCAGTCTTTCCAATTTATGATTGGTGAGATATAATCAAAATTTTGATATGGTACCTATTAACTTTCCCTTGTTTTCATTTTGCTCACGTGTCCTCATCAATATTGAAAATTGTTACGCAAGTTGAAGAGGAAGAAAATTGAAGTGCAATTAATTTTAATATAAATTCTAGCCCCTCATTTAAATTGAGGAATTGTTTTTATTAGCGCAAATGTGTCGCTGATGTCATAACCAAAACTGTTTATCTGCACCTAGTCGAAATATTGCACAACAACTTATTGAGATACTCGAACACCACCATACTAGACTGCTAGAGCCTACCATTTGCGATGAAAAACGCGTGTTCTAACCAGATATCACCATTACAGATGCTAAAACTGTATAATTATCTGATATAGGCGCCGATGTGGATAATTTGATACTCCTGACTCATAATTATTTATTTAGAAGTCATTACGACCGTCGCGAAACCGAAGTGTGAAATGGAGTAGGTTCAGAAATAGAAAATTATTAACACGTGCCGTGTGTTAGTAGCCGATATAAAGCAACAAACTTACGTGTGAAGATAATGGGATACATTGCTTTCGGAGGTAATGGGTTACGAAACATTCAAAGGTAATTGGATACGCGACATTTAAAGGTATGGAGTACTTGACATTTTAAGGTAAGGAGTACATGGCATTCTAAGGTAAGGAGTACATGGCATTCTAAGGTAAGGAGTACATGGCATTCTAAGGTAAGGAATTCATGGCATTCTA
>VOMN01012784.1:0-12780 GCA_014899125.1 Orchestia grillus
TTCGGATCATTTTGAACGCTGTCAGCAATGCTTTTACCTATAATTATGAAAAGTTGTTGAATATATCAGCAATGTCTGTTTCACATTGATAAGTAGAATTATTGTTTACAATTTTTGTTTTTGGTTTGGCTCATTTGAGTTATTAGAGAAGTAACAGGCAAGTAAAGAGAATTCTGACTTAAATAAGAAAATCAAACAGACTGAGCAAGTTAGTTTAGCGCGAACTTATTGAGAATAAAAAGTACGCTTCTTTGAGTTTTCTCGTTTGCTTTCTCGATTAAAAAACGGCAAATTCGCAATGAATTATTATATGCGATCAGAAATGAGAGCTCTCTCGTAACAGTTCGAGGGCAGACCAGTTGTTGTATGGAGGAGGATTACAAATTTTTTTCCCGAATCGGACCACCTAAATTTCACATTTCCCAAAATCTGCTATCCAAAATCCCGAAAAATTCGTGAAAGCCTCGTGTTTCAGTTTACGTCTTGTTCATAAGAATATTTGTAACACGTATCCTTTTTCGGTATTTCGGTTTGCAGAATTCTCTTTAATTAATTAACCTGAACTACCCAATACGGGTTCGAAGGACACACGAACTGGAAGGAAGGGAATTATTTCTTGAAGAAAATTGTCAGCATCAGAATCAAGGAGCTTAACAGATCTTTGAGTCTATAATTTGGCGGCGATTGGAAAATTTATAAGTCGATAAATTCGGTTGCAGAGCCATCCGAGAGGTTAAGAACAAAATTATTTTGCCAAGTCGGCAGAGAGGCCTGCCTGGCCCTTCACCTTGGGAACCGTCCTCTCAGTGTTTGCGGTCTATCTGCTCTATCTCTGATGCTATTTCTCGAAGGTGAGAGATATATACAGCTAGGGCATATCTTGTATTCTTAGGAGAGAGCATCAGACGTTAAAACACTCTCTACTTACCTCAAGGCGTAAATCAATTGACTTGAATCGTGTATCGTGTGGAAATGAAATTTCAGCTGTGTCAAAAAAATACACATAGTAAGAGATTTTAGGTCGATTATCATCTATCTGATCGTTCAGGAGATTCTATAGTTATGAAATTGACGTATGGTTCAACAATATGAATTGATGCTTTCACCCCATCCGCTTAGTGGTAGGATGGGGGTGAATAAACTTTACTGAAGGCTGCCAATAACTCCTCTGATGTTCTTAAAAAAGTTAAAGGTTACTGGATGGTGATTAGTCAGGAGTCACTTTTGCTTGAAGGTAGAATTAAATGAGGTGATTTTGGCTATAAAATGATCATTTAGAGCTGCTTGTCAGGTCTGCGAATAAGTCGATCAGCTACGTCATATTTTGTATTCTGATCTTTATTGAGATTATTATTTTCATTATATTTGTTATTATTATTGTTATCAATACATATTATTTGAATGGTGCAATTTTACTACATGACAACGCACAGTCCCTTACCTTTTACGTATCTGTCAAATAATAATAAAAATTTGCCACATCCTCCATATTCAGTCGGTATCGCGCCTACCGATTATCACATGTTTATGCACTCTGAGAATTCATCGGGCAGTAAAAGATTTGCCAACGAGAACGAGATGATAGAAGCATGCGAACTGTTTATTTCATCGATGGAGAAGAAATTCATTAAAGTTAGAATAGAGAATTTTAAGGTATGTATGATGGAGAAAAGTGATTCACCATTTGAGTGACTCCTTAAAATACTGTAAATAAATTAGTTATTGGATATCTCAGGAGGGCTTTACTCATTTTTTTTTTCAGAGTGCTTCTTATCATGAGTGAAACCTGACGATCATGAAACAAAACGAAAACAATGTTTATCAGAGGCCCTGAAGGCCAAACCCCGCTCTTTATCGTATAGCACTTCATTATGAATTGATATTAGGTTATCAGTTCACGATGGCCTTGCTGATAACCTATTTCTTCATCTTTGCTTACGTTCATCAAAATTCTACTCATTGTTTAATTGAAAATTATCGTGCTGTGACGATAGTAAACCGTCTGCTCGGAGACACATAAGTCTCACATTTTCAAGCCTTCGAGTAATATTTTAATTGCAATTCAACGTGACTGAGGGCATCACATTTCCTTCAGCAGCACACAAAAGTTGTGTCATCAATGTCTACTTGCACTTTTAAAATTATCACGTCAACTTAAAGGTGGATAACAACGGGTACAAAAGTTTCACTTCTGTTGTTCCTGGACTGCAACCGTAATTTATCCTTTTTTCGACAGTAAATCAAATGATAGAACTCTGTTTTTGTGATGAGGGTATCATATGTTCAACGTGCTTTCGTCAAAGTGATGCATCATAAGACAAAAGCCAGGTTTCGGAGAGACAATAGTCGTTTCCGGTTGATTTTCACTGCGACGAGTTAAGTCACAACGCAACAGCGAGGACCGAAAATTAGGTTACAGAACGTCATCAGCGTCAGCGTCGCATGCAGCTCTCTGGCTGCAGAGCTCAATGGTCTGAGTGCATTAATGCCTTATCAGAGAGGTGCATCTTTGTATCTTGGGAGCATTGTGAAGTGGGGTGCTCAAGATATTATCAGAGGGTAGCCAAACATGGCTTTCCTCTTCTCCACAGCGTAATAGTCTTTGCATTGGCCGTGTCTCAGGACCTCAAACTACTGACATTTTCAACTTGGGAATTTTTCGCTATTGCAATCGATGAGCGCATTTAAAGGCATTAAGTTAATGATGGTTTTTGACGTGTGAGTTCTTTGCTATAGTTTTTTCTTCATTCTGATATCTTGAAAAAATTTCGAGACCCATTTGAACGATTTATTTACTGCAGTTATTGGAACTAATCTCACGAGAACCAATATTATGTCCGCAATATTATAAAATACCTCAGCAAGTTCTATAACTTACCATCCTGCGAGGCACTTCATACCTAATGTCTGTGCGTTCGCCTAATTTCTAATATTCTTTTAATTATCGAGTATTAAAACTATTGTGACCTCACGAAGCATACGCAGCAAAATAAAAATATGCGAGATAAAAAGATTGATACATACCTCCGTCTTGAAAGACCTACATATATATTCGACGGCGGCCGGAGGAAAGGAGGGAAAAGCCCCTGCATCGATTACAAAGGCCACTTTTGTGCCCAAAACATCATCCGGAGCCGACGTTTTACTTCAACAGACGCTTGAAAGGACGCGCTTCAAAACTTTCAAGCTCATCCATTTGAAAAAAGTCTTACCTGCGCAACATTGTACTGTAGAAGAACTAAAATTTGTCTTTCAAAGAAGTGGCAGTAGTGTTGAAACTCTTTTTTGTTTAATGAATGCCAGGTATTGGCAACTAAGATTTATGGTAATATTCACTAACGTTAATGATAGAGGTTTAAACTTTAGAGGTTCAAACTTTAAATACATGGAATGTGAGAATCGCTTCATCCGAGTTTAAATTCACCCATGCACACATTTTTCAAGTATTATAACTTTTTAATAAACATGCAAAACAATCATAAGTCAGTCTATACTGTAACCGGACGTCAATATAACACAAAACTATTCAGTAAAGCTCTCGTAAAATCGTGCGCGGTACAGATATTTTATTCAACAGGAAACGAACTCATTTCAGAGTATCCGTCTCCATTTGCCTGCTTGCGAGCCAGAAATTCGAGGTGCTGTCACTGCCAGAATTTGAGAGTTGGGTCGAAGCCGCGACACCGCCTGCACTGAGATCCTGGGGCTCTCCCACTGACACCTCTGCGGGCCCTGGACGATCGGCTGCACGAAGGCAGCTCTCAAGGACCCATAAAGTATGCCATAAAGATCTGCTGGCTTCTGGAAATGTTTTTATTGAAGTTATAAAGGTTGTGTCAGGCGCTACTGACGAAAATATGTTACGTATTTGAAAAGGTAAATTTGTAACTGATCCACCGACGTGCTTCGACACAATTATGCACCAATGTAAAATTCGCGTCCTTGTGCCGAGTAGTGAGATTTGAAAGTACAGGTGCAGTTCCACTCCTAGATCTTCATGAATTGCGCTGATTTAGAACATATTTTTTTCAAATTCGTTTTGATTTTTTTGGCCAACAAATGTGTGGGTCATTAGGAACTTGAAAAAATTATTGCATTCCTGACATTTTCGAAAACACTTTAACTTCCGTATTCTTTACAAAGAAAGTTTGGTATTTGATATCTTAAATCCTGTGTCAAGAAAGACATTGCTGAAGATTTCATAAAAAACTGTCACGCTAGTACCTGTCCTGTCGTTTTTACTATCTATTAACTATCATCTATTAGATTTTTATAAAAGCATTGCCCGGTCTCAAAAACACAGGAAAATAACGTGAAAATATTTAAATTACTTAATGTATAAGCCTCGTGCGTTTTGGCATCTCTGCCATCCGTCAATGAAATTATTTACCTCTCATTGACAAACTTTTTTTGGCAGTAATGCAACGAAATCTTTGAAAGTTTATTCCTCCTATTTTTTGAACCTGAATGTTCTAGTATTCAAAAATGTGCGTATGTGCTTAAATAGAAGGTGTTCATTGGGCGAACAATTATGAGAAAATGAAGGATGTGGTAGTTTGGTATCTCAAGTGTGTATGTTTCGGAGTGTGTTTCTTGCAACGTTTCTTGCAATCGTGGAGCAGAATCAGTCCCTCAGATTCCCCTGGGGCGTCGTCTGCACACAGCGTGCGACTGTCGCAGTGCTGGCGCCCAAAGTCTGAGATATTTCTCGGACATTTTGACGTGGATTTTGCTTAAAGATTGCTCAAAGTTGTTCGTTGCCAAGATGGCATGGCCATCCTGAACCCTTTTCATATTCAATGCTCTCATCACAATTACGAAATTTTTGAAATCATCTTCGTACAGACCGATCACTTGTGGGCCCCCCATCCCACGCTCTGTTTACGCCGGCAGCAGTTTGGGAGGCACTCTACCAAAGTTTGTGAACTCGTGCACGAAAAGTACACGTAGGTCTTTTTTTTCTAGTATTTGAATTAAGAGCTTATTTGTTTCAGACAGATTGGTTTGTTATATGGATATTTATCTACGAACCGGAACCTAAAAATCCTTAATTTTACTTTGACGAGTAAGATTGCGTCTCGTTGGAGCTATGATAAATTTAACGCTATCAGCTGAAACATGTGAAGCGAGACGAGCTCATGTCTCACAATTGTGCATTTGGGCTATCGTAGTAAAATACATCGTGATTTCTCTTGTAACAAACGCGTTAAGCTTACGGAGAGCGAATAAGTTATAAACCTTATCCAGATGAAAATGCAAACATTTTGAATTATGTTTTGATGGCTTCGCAGAAGGTTTGACTGTTTTGAACTGTTTGAACTGTTTCTACTGTTTCGAACAGAAGGAACTGTTTTGAATAACAAGCTGCAAATTTTCAGTGGCAATTTTACAACATCAGATATCCCGCTTTTTATGTTTCGCGTGCATGATCTCGTTCAGTTTGAAATGAGTCCACCCTAAAAAATAAAAAAGACACAAAACCTATAATTGAAAAATTGGACGACGAGGCGTGAGGTCAGCTTTGGATGTCAAATCTCTACGAAAATGAATCATGGACTAAAGTCCGCGAATCGGCAATACCAGTGAACGAGTGCGTAGTCAGACTCTCACATAGTTTCTTCATGATAAACCTCTCGTTATATCATGATTCTTCTTTATTTAAAAATATATCCTATTCAAAGAATTGACTGGCTGAAAAGAATAAAAAAAGGCAGACAAAAGTGTAAAACCCAAGAAATGATGCGTCTACTGAGGAAATACGACCTTCTGTGCATGTTAATTTGCAATCAACCTCAGCCAGACTACCACTTTCTCTGGGCAATTTTAACCTTCTCTTTCTAACCTTCTCTTTCATTTTATTTATTGATCGTTTTATTACCTCTAGGCTTCATTTTGCCGCATTGATCTCTTTCTAAATTTTTAATGGAGACTACTTACATTTTTAGGATTTGCTACATAATTTTTTAACCAATTAAATTTTCCGCCCCGCTCATTTTTATTTTTTGTATACCCTGCATGCTTCGCTCCATCGATTTCAATATTACCTGTCATTTAAGTAGAAGACCCATGGAGACGAAGAGTGAAAATGAGAACATCTTAAAACTTTTAGTTCAGTTTTGTAAGGCTCTATTCATTCAGGCCTCATAAAGGGCCTAAAATCTCGCTCATGATGCGAGCCAAAAATGTTCTGAAAGCATCGAGCTACTGCTGCATGCGTGTTGGACCTCATCATCGCTTTTTCCAGTCTCTTTTATTTTGAGTGGCACTCGCGTAGTAATATTTAAAATATTCCTCTGAGGGCTTAGGATAAGCAATAGGATTAGGTTAGTTAGGTTTGCCTATTGTAATTGTATACCATGGGAACTGGCGATCACTGTTAGATTTCTTCAATTGCAAATAACCTTCGGGAATTCTGTCTTTCGTGTCCAATTTAATTCCTTTGATTTTCACACCTTCTTCGTTATTTCCTCCTTATTTTATATTCAACTCCATTATTAAATTACTGTTCCTATGCACAGGAGATCCTACGTATGAACACGACTTGTGCATAGATTCCCCGTTTTCTACAGTCCATTCTGAATGGTTCCTTTTCTAGTGGTATTACATAGTCTGAGTCACTAAAGCCCTTCAATCCAGACTCCCACCACTACTAATAATACTTCTAATAATAATAATATTTAAAAGAATACCGCGCATCAAAATATTTTCACACCAGTGTTTATTTATATTGATCAAAAATGCATCAAGTTCAAAAACAAGTTCTATGAAATACTACATATAATGAAAGTCTTTTTTTCGCTCGAGCACTTCGTCTTCAACGCTGAATGAACGTAAGTATCTGTATCATTCCGTAGAAGTTATCACTTAATGCGAAAATCAGAGCCAATTTTCAACTAGATTATAAAGGAGCGTTTAAGCTTCCCTCCTTTCTCTGAGAATTTCCACAGCTCCTCAATGAAAGCTTCCCTGCGCCGTGCGAATTGGAGTTGCATGCAGAAGCGCCTGGATTCCGCCATCATGCCTCCTTCATGTCTGATATTAAGGGAGATTTAACCCCCCATTTCTCTTCCAAAAGAGCGTCGTGTCTTAGAGACTCGTTTTCCCTTGTGACGTATTTTCGGATTTATTCAAATCAAATGTTGTTGTTCAAAAAGCTTATTTAGTCAGCGACGTTTTCTGAGATGTATTTTGATTAAAATTCGTACTACTGAGACCTTGCAAGAACGATACTGTTGTTAGAGATTTATTTAGACTACCAATGAGCCCGTGTCTGGAATTTACCGAGATTATTATTTGTCGCACCTAAGTAACCTTGAAGATAGAGCGTTATCTTTTTCAGCAGACAAGTAACAGGAAGCATTTGTTCAGTAACTTGGACGAGCGTGAACGTTGGCAACATCGCAAAGATTTTCTTTACGACCGCAATTTGTGGTCACAAATCACGCTTTACTGTAGAACTGAATTTCCTACAGACACGAAACACATCTACCCTTAGTTCGCAAGAATTTTTTAATCTGTTTGCAATTCTGGAACATCACCGCAGTCTCATTTTTCAGCTATACCTGGAGTGCAAAGATACTTCTTTAGATGAATATTATGCATGCGCAATTGCACATGTACATCTACCACTGCCATGAAAGTCTGAGTAGGAATTACTTAAACATATTACTCCAGGCTTCCATATTTTTACACTGTCTCTGGGCTCGAGAGGTCATCGTCCGATGTGCTGTGCTTTATCAGGGGATGGGAACTGATGACATCGTCTCTGTCATAGTTCGCTGCTAAATTATTAGATTGGTAATTTCCATACCTGACACTCAATGCAATGTTTTTAGTATGTTTGAAGGGGCGGTTTTTTCTTGTCCTGCTTGCTTTTTCTGGATCGATCTTGTAAATTCTACACAGCTGATATAGCGGCAGAACGCAGCAGGGAATTCTCATGAATCGTTCTGATAAGTGCACCATGGTTTGTGTCGTGGCCTTTCAAGGCATAAAAGAGTGAAAATAAGGATGCTCAACACCTTATGCGTGCATCTCTAAATGAGAGGTAATGTCAATTTAAAGTTATTTAGGAAAATGATGCGAGAGACTTCTGTTCAGTTGACCTATTATATTCTTATTTTTCGAGACCAAGCAATTGAGAACAGCAAGCTCAATAGAAGCTGTCTCTTAATGTTTAAGTATTTTTTAAGAAAATATAAATCCTCCTTGAGAGCACAACTTGAAGAAAATCACGAGAGACACTTAATCTCTCCTTGTCCCTCAAATTTCAGAAATTTTGGGATTGGTTTGAAAATTTCTCAAAGAAAAATTAAAGTGTTTGGAAACGTCGAAAATCAATGTTTTGAAAAAAAGATTTAGTGGCACAAATATTACAATAATATGAAAAAATTACTGAAAAAATTAAGATTAGCTTCGATCACAGCCTCGACAACCGGGCACAAGCTGATTTTTCGGTTTCCTTAAGATGGGTCTTAAAAACTGCCTTGATTTCATCGATCATCTGGGATTTGTATTCCTGGTAAGGCGATTAATTGGTGTCTTTCTCAACTGCACCTTATACATAATTGTCTATTGGGTTCAGATCTGGGGAGTTTTGAGACCAGACATTGAAACTGATGAAGTCGTAAAATTTCTTCTACGACCATTTCTGACTTTTCACAGAGGTGTAGCAGGGAGCCAAATCCTGCGGCCGTACAAATATTCGACCATTGGTAGTCCTGGTTATTTGCATTAACCTAACTAATTACATTAGATAATTTTAATTAACACTACATTTTTTCGCTACTCAACGTAATCTGAAGGGATCCTGAGACCCTTTCAGAAAAAATTGGGAGCATTACATCACTCTCAGAGGAAACCCATCCAAAAACCATCGCATGTTGAGGAAATTTGTTCTGCATGACGCGAGTTGTATCCTTTGTACTGTAATCTAGCCATCTGTTATTCTCAGTGTTGTATTTCTGATCCTGACAAAAGTTCTTCTCATCAGAAACGAACTAGTATCTTTAGTTTAGCAGGATCTTTGCTGAGAAGTGTCTTTGTTTTTGTCAGAGGATTTTTTCGGGCCGTTTCTATGCGCAGTTGACCTCCACGACGCTTGTACGTAATAACGGAGACCTTCATTGAGTTTCAGTTTCAGGGTAGAGGGTGAAACATTTAATTCATGGACTAAAACTCACAATTCGATGCCAAGGCACTCTAACTCTTTTTCTGCAGATTTTCAACTAGTTCTGTTGAACATATGAACGCAATCATGCCGTCTTTTATGTTTGTTTCTTGCAAGCCACAGCCTCATAGCCTCCATTGCAATTTTACAATTTATGCCTGATTATTTTTACAGTGTTCAAGGAGCACTGAGTGGCATGCTTAATGCCGTTATTCTTATGACGGACGCTGATCATCACGGTACCGGTTATTCCTTTCGAATTTCCAGGGGGCTTCAAGTCGTCCATTTTCTCTGCCATCACGTGTATGAATGAAGCATAATAGGAACACGCTTCTAAATGAGACGTAGTGGGAGCAAATATCTCTAACCAAGTGGGAAAAATGAGGAATTGAAATACTGTGAAATTTATCCCGAGCTCACTGAACAATGGCGGCGGAAAGAAACTCCGCTGCGCCAATTTTTCACTGATTTCTAAATTACACTAAATTTAAGTTAGCTGACTTTAACAAGCTGTGTACCATTCGATTCGACGTCATTTTATCATTTTACTACCAAATTCATTATAACTTTTAAGCGAAATTGTATAGTTAGTTTTAATGAAAAGACAAAATCAAAAAGGCTATGAGACACCCACAAATGGAAAATAGGTAATTTTAATGAAATTTTTGTGCAAGATTGTGTTCAAAACAAACCAAACTTGCCCATATTTAGTAGCAAAACCTTTCTGGGATTTCCCAGCTCGCAATCTCTTCGGCAATGCCTCGATTAATTTCATACAGAAGCCTGGAGAGAGGGCGTTTCACTTTTTCTTATTTGGCCCAAAGTTGATCAAAATTATTGATGGTATCTTAACGTTGCTGTTGCTTAATATGGTGCCACAAGTTCGAGATGGGATTAAGGCCTTGTGACTGGGCAGGCCAATCCAAACGTGATATGTTACGCCCGCAAAAGAATCTTTTGACGTAGGCCGCTGTGTGGATGGCAAAATTATCCCGCATGAAGATGGGATTCTCTTCCAAATTATCATCAATAGGGCACAAGATGCTCATCAAACATGACAACGTATTTAGTTAAATTAATTCGTCCTTGCAGTTGAATGAAAGGTCCTGGACCATGATCACTGATGACTCCCCACACCATGATGGAACCTCTACCACCTTGAAGTGTGGGAACTGTACACCTGGAATGAAATTTCTCACGCGTCATTCGTCGAACATATTGTCTACCACCGCTGCCTAGCCTGTATATTGAAGGTATTTTCGTCGCTAAAAAGCACCCTGTGTCTGTATGAGGCGTCAATAGCTTCATGACACCTGACGAATCTGTTACTGCGCTTCATGATCTTTACTGATATTATCGGTTAGCGTCTTGCAATGAAACCTCTCAACTTAAACTCACTCAATCTATTCTTAATTGTTGAAACAGAACGCTCTGCAACAAAGTCACTCCATTTTCGAACTTGAGAAGCAGTTTTAAGTCTGTTTCTGAAGCTGCGGATCTTTACGGTGCGGTCTTCCCTGTCAGAAGTAACTCGAGGGCGGCCAGATTTTGGACTACCTCGAAGATTGCCGGTCCTCTGATTCTTCATCACAGTCAATCACACAGTTTTTCCATCACATTTCAGTCTATTACCAATTTCTCTGTTGGGCAATCCTGTATTATGAAGTTTAAATAGCTCCTCACCGTTGATGTGAGGAAGGCGAGGTATTCTAACTAAATATCACTTAAATATAACGTTAAGCGCGTTAGAGTAACTGTTTACAGGACTTGAGATGTATGGTTGGAAATGCGGATGAATTTTCACGATTAACGTTTAGTGCTAAACTGCGGAGGTTTTTTATGACTTCCAAATCTTCGTTGTACCACGTTTGTTGAAAAATATTTATCCAGATAAAAGTAATTAAAGAAATGAAAATGGTATTTAGAAGACGAAATAACACGGAATCGAATGATATATAGCGTATTACGGTTAATTACTTGAAGTTTAGTCTAATTCATAATTCATAAAAATTTTGGCGGTGTGGAATTTCTTTCTGCCGCCACCGTATATTAAATACTTTGTAGCATACATGTGTGCAAACATAAAAGTAAAAAAAAATACCGTGCTCATCCAGCTTATGTTGCACGAGGTGCCCTACTCACGCGTACCCTATTTTAGAATATCAGTAATTCGCCTAATATTAATTCGCAGTAATAGAAAAAGTTAAATATCATGAAAACAACATGCTGTAAGAAATGCACATTTAACAAGACTAAGTGAACTGAAATCGGTTTAATTTTAAGTGAAATGTAAGTATAGTTGTTCTAAAGTGAAGTATACATAATTTTGAAACGTCCAGCACAGCAGGGGTCATCACTCGCGAGCTTCTGTACTTTAGCTTATACGTTTGTCTCTCAAAAATGTACACCTCAATTCAGAATGCCGAAATTCGGCTCGTAGTGAGCCGATTTTAGCTCACTTAACATTGAAAAATATTCCTTTCAACATGTAAAACTTAGAAGCTTCAAAACAATTATTAAAAAAACTAAATGCACGCATGGGTATGTTGTATTTACGGTGCCTTCCTTCTATTACTACTTGATGTTAGGCGAATCATTTATTTTCTAAAGTGAAGTATATATTTTTGTGGGGCACCCTGTAGATGTACATATGTATATATTCAGCAGTGAAAATCGATTAAATGAGTTTAAAACTACTTTTAAATCTTGACTGGTGCGACGAAGTTTCTCTTCCTCAGTAAAAAAAAAAGAGAATTACTTTTAAATCTCGACAAATGCGACGAAGTTTCGCTTTCTCAGTACAAAAAGAAAACAACGCCGACGTGCTTTAAACCAAGAATTTGTCCCAGCAATGTTGTTGCTCAGACGGTCGAGAATAAGAATTCTACTTTTTTACATCTGAACCTACACATTGAAAAAAGTTACAAATAATTTACAAGCAAGTGTACAATATTTATACGATTGTAGGGGCTGAAAGCTGTGGAAAACATGGTGATTCATGATTTGCTCTCACTCACTAGTGAATTCGGCATCTCAAACAACTTATCTAGATGAATATTGGTCTCTCATAAACCAGACGGTACCGTTTGGCTCCGTTTTATGGGGCTGCGGCTGACGTTCGTACAAAGCCAAATGGAGCTTTATCACATACTTGTATAAAACCGCTCCTCGTTTTCGTACAAAGCTAAATGGAGCCTTATCAAATACGTGCTTAAAACTGAAGTCAGTTTTCATACAAATTTAAATACAGCCTTATTTCATTTTAACTTAGAGCTGGAGTTAATTTTCATGTAAAATTAAATTTAGGTTAACCGTTTATATGAATAGGAAAATGCACCTAGTTTCCGTACAAAGCTAAGTACAGTCTTGCCGTATATATGTACATAAAAATATAGCTTGTTTTCGCACAAAGCTAAATGATGTGTTATCCCAATTATGCTCATAAAAATGCAGCTAGATTTTTGTACAACACAAAATGCAGTCTTATTGCATGTACAGGGTACTAAAAGATAGGAGTACAAATTTTGACAGTAGGCAGGGACACGTAAAATAAACACTTTTTCGTGGATACTGTTGTGGTCTACTTGTTTGATGGATATTTCGTTGAATTA
>VOMN01012786.1:0-10676 GCA_014899125.1 Orchestia grillus
GGGAGAACGCGAGTCGGGAATGGGAGAACGCGAGTCGGGAATGACAGAACGCGAGTGGACGAAGGAGATGAAGGGCTGGAAGAGGTGAAGGGACGAAGGAGGTGAAGGGACGAAGGAGATGAAGGGACGAAGGAGGTGAAGGGACGAAGGAGGTGAAGGGACGAAGGAGGTGAAGGGGACGAAGGAAGTGAAGGGCTGAAGGAAGTGATGGGCTGGAGGAGGTGAGGGGACATGAGAAGCTTCCAGGCTGCTGGTAATCAGTGCCATCAATACCTGGGGCGGGTGGGCTCGTTACCGACCGTGTTGCTATGAACGAAGAGTTAAATTAGCTCCAGTTTCATCTTGCCTGTGCATGGTTCTACACCCAGCCCCGGTTGCAATCACAAGTTCTGTCACTTTAATTAGTTTTCCAATCCAAACCCCCACTTAAATCACAACCCTTACCCTAACCTAACCCTCGTCACCCACCTTCACTCTAACCAACGCCCCCAAGCGGCCCTCTTGGCAACCCCTTCGTTGAACACTTGTGAACAGTCTAGCGGCCCATTCGGAAACTAACCTCCTAACGTTTCCGAATGTTATTTTGTAAATATTTTAGACCATATGTACGAAATTTTTTCAGTTTCAAGTGCGCACATTTCCAGGGAGTTTCAGTAAACACTGAAGATGGACACTGGCACAAATGTTTTAATTTAAGATTCATTAAAACATATTTAATACTAAATGATTTTGGCAGTGTCATACTTAGCTAGGTTATAACACGTTATAAGAAATGCAGAGATAAATTGGTGCTATACTGAATTGCAAGGTAATGAAAAATGTACAAGTATCAAGGAGAAGCTATTAAAAAAAATTAGAAACACAAAGGAAATAATACACAAGCTAAACGTAGATTCGAGGCACCACCGTGTGGTGCTGAACTGTAATTTTTCCCAGCTCTCCCGCCTCAGGATTTGTAGCGCTCATTTCCACTCAATTCAAAACTTCTCGTCTGAGCTGAATAAGCAAACACAGAAATGGATTGCGAACATTAAAACATCCATAAAAAAAAAGAATCATTATCCATAGAAGAACTGCAGCAACAACGCATCACAGCACAGGCAGGGACATTCAAAGAAAAAATGTATTGAATTAGTTTCGAGTCATGCCGAAAATAGTAAACAGTCTTGAAGTCTAACTTTGGTTACAAAATTCCACAAGAAATACTTAGAATTAAATCGTTGTTATAAGCAATGAATGTTGAAATATAATGAAAGAGTAACAACGTACGCGAAAATGCCATCTCAAGGCTGAATAGAGAGAGACGCGATAGTTTTTTTAAATCCACAGGATACCATCACTCTTACCTTCAGGTAACTCGAATTTTAGCCGCCGGTGTCTCGCACCTCGTAGTTCACTATTCCATTTTGTTCATGTGAACTTGGACCAACATCAACGCCTTAGATTTACTCACCTTAGATTTAGGGTAACCATTCCAAGAGGATGGCCGTCGATGTCGGTAGCTGTGAATAAAAAACATTCGTTAACGTCAGCAGAAAGTCTCAGTCGTCGCATGAACTAGATGACCTGTGCTGATTTTCTGCAAATTTCCTTTAAATCATAACCACGAGGTTCCTGGTGGCCCGTGAATCTCAGGCCTGAAGGCTTCAGCTTGCCAGCCGTCGTCTGCTAAAGCTCTTCACACAACCGACTGTTTTCCCTCCACCCAACCCACTGATCATTAAACTGCAAAATGGCTGGCTGCGATGGTCCTTGATCTCGGTGTAGTTTTGCGGACGCGTAATTTATGGAAAATTAGGAAATCCTACAAACTGCTCCGACTGTTCTTGATGTGCGGGCAACTAGATCAATTAGCGATACGTTATGTCGAGTGGCATGAAAAATAATTTGCCAAATTTTATTAGATAGGCTGAAAAACAAAAAATGATAATACCGAAATCAATCACACACAAAGCGCGATGTAAATCGGGTTCTGAAACCATACGATTACCACGTAATTCTATGGAGATTAAGAGCGACAATAGCACCCTATGCATGTAGTAATGTCTTAGATTTTTTACACAGAAGATGACTACACATGGATGCTTCAGTGAGAGTCGCTGTCTCTTCACTAGCGCATCAATAGGTCTCTTCCCAACGACATCACCGAGTAAATCCATCCGGGGTGATGGGTGAGCCCGCCTCTTTGAGGAGGTTGACTACACTGATTCTATAATTCAAATCTTCCTCAAGAAACCATTCAGAGACGTACGAAGCTGTCACATTTGCCACACTTCACTGGTACGTGAAGGACTTAAAACCAGAGAGATGTGTGCGCTGTAAGTGTTGCTGGTAATTTGCGAATTTACAAAACTAGATCATTCCCATTTTTTGTATTTCCATCAATTCTAAGATAAGAAAGAATCGGCTTGGGTCAAAAATCGTTATGAAAACCGATGATAATGACAACTGTCACAATGCATTATTCTTCTCTAAATTACTGCTCAAAATAGCAAAGAATCTAACAGCGGGAGCTTATCTTTTTGCTATCACAAAGCAGCCAAGTTCGGTCTCTCAAAAATAAAATAAGAAATGCAAGAGAAAACAGTACAAGAAGCAAAACTAGCGAGGGAGGCTGCGATGACACAGAGCGCAGCAAAGTGATCTCTCTCATTCGTTTGGTTAATAATAGTGACATGAACTAAAGAAAGAACGAATATGTTCTCACCTGAAACACAACAAAAGCAAATGGCATTATGCTTGCATCTACAAAGTGTAAGTGCTTTTGTTCATTTTTTGTTTCATTTCGCTTTCAATAAACTAACAATCGTGCCACATCATTTTGCTGAACTCTGCATGTAGAATGTACGCTGCTATGTAGGATGTACGTGTATGTAGTACGAGTGTACGTTGGCATTATATAGAATACGACATATTTTTACATTATGCGTGAAAATTCTCATTCATTTTTATTTCTATAGCAAACCCTTTTTATCATCCCCTACATAACTGAAAAATTCGTAATGAATACGCAATGAGAAATTTAGTTTAGCCAATTTCAAAAATTTTCACGGGTACCAGGGTACTCAGATGACTAAAATACGTCAATTATTTAAATCCAACATTGCCATCGTATTGTTCAGTAAGCCGGACAGAAAGCAACACGTTGTGACAGTGCACCGTTGTGTATTCCGTTAATGAACTCGATTCTACTTTGTTTATCTCTACGCGCGAAAGTAGTTCCTTGTGAACGGAGAGATGTAAAAAATAGAATCAAAACCATGAACCTTGAACGAACGCTGCGTTGTCACCATATACCATAGGTGACTTGAGCGCTGCCGGCTTACCCTGCTACTCGCGTTTAATGTTCAAGATGTGCAGAAACATAATACTTTAACACTGATATTTCGAGTGTGTGTGTCACAAGCTCATCCTTTCGCATAAAATTTTAGGTATTCCTGACTGCCTGCGAGCATGAGAAGTTTATCAATTTAGAAACAAGCATATTTCAGAGGGAACGGTCTTCGAAAGCCATTCGTTGCGAGCGTTTCGAGGGCGTTATTTTTGAAGTACCAATCCATTTAAAAAGAACACTTCAACACATTTCAGTTGGGCCGTCGAAATGGAAGTCCAGAGCTGAGCAGTCACGAGAGGAGGGCCTTCGTAGTCGAGTTAAATGCTACATAAATCTGGCCAGTCGCAGGCCTCTCAACTAAAGCAATCAGTCGTGAGGGCGACATCTGGTTGCATCAAAGCTGCCAAGTCATTCCCTCGTTTTACAAACAATGGCTTCAATATTCTGCGCACAAACATGCGCAAAATTGAGTCGTGCTCAGACCATTTTACTTCAGGTACGCAAGCCGCGTGTTCCCTCTGAACAAACGGGCATTCTTGGCAATAATTCCGTGCCCTGGAGTTGTTTGATCTGAGGAAAGGGTTAGGAGGGCCAGGAAATGGATTGAGAGGCGTGGGAAATGTATCAAAAGTTGGGGTAAAGGGCTGAAAGATACAGGAAATGAGCTAAGAAATAGAGTAATGGGCTGAGAGTTTAGAGGAAGATCGAAAAAGTACAGGAAATGGGGTAAAAAGCGGAGAAAACGACTTGAGAGGTCAAGGAAATGAGCTGATATGTGAGGGAAATGTGCTAGAGAGAGTTGGAGTAACGTGCTAAAAATACAGAAAATGGGTTAATACGCGGGTCAAGTTGGCGAAGAAGGCTAAAGCGATCAAATTCGTTAGAGTACCGACTTCTACTGCATAATTTCTCTGCCACCGTAGAGTGCATACACAGCAGACTGTACTCAGAACATGCGCTGAAATGTGCACAGATACGGTGATCCTTTTATCTGGGTTTTAAGAGATGCAACTTCCAAATTCTTCAGCCCTTTTTGTCAAAATAAACCTAACTTGCAATACGGATATCCCACTATGTATAATAATAGTCCAATGTTGCTTGCTTGCTTGGTCAGTCCGTCTCTCTGTCACGCTCTTAAGGATTTGGATAGGAGAAAATTCCCGAGTCCGTATTTCTAAATAATAGTGAGACTATCACACAAGACAGTCGTTGTTTGAGATACATAAAATAACATTATTTCATGTCAGAGTTAACGTAAATCTGGAAGAATCTTAAGAAATTAACATTATATGTCTCGCCATTTTTGGCGTGGTGCGTTTACTAGTACACATGTTGTAAAAAATAGATTCATTTTACAAGCTTGGGTAAAGTGATGAGTATTTCAGTGGGGTTTGAAAACGTTAGAAGGCTGAGAATACGGTACAGGTTGTAAATATTGCAAAGTTACGCTAACGTACTTAGAAATTCTTGAGTAAACTTTTGTGTGAATATCTGTGTAAACTTTTTAACTTCTTGAGTAAGTTTTTACCCACTGCAATTCTGATTGAATTGTTTCACTTGAATTAAATTTGCATCGCAGATTGCCGCTCGATGGGAGATTGTATGTACAATGGAAGTCTGGGACTGCGATACTTCAATATCCAGTGTGGTTCCAATTATTATCAAAAGAAACTAGAAACTGAAATTAAAAAAATTGAAAGTCAACGAAAAGAAAGAAAACCTTCATCTTACTCGCCTTGATACCGCTAAATCAATTTATTCCAAAAGATTTGACAAATAAAATGAAAATTCCCACATATTCAAACGAGAAACGATTTGGTACGCCACCACGATTTTTTGTCGTTGTTTTTTGATTGCTGCGGTATTTTTCATTTGTTTATTTTACGCTCCTGACATTCGAGTGAATGAGAAGCTTCGAAATGCACGAGCGGAAAAATTCCAGCCCATTAGTCTGAATGTCGTCAAACTGGACAACAATTCGTGCCACTAATTGGAACTATTCATTAATTATATCACTGACTGCATCGACTGATTGATAAAAATAAACGTAAATGACCTCACAAAAGCAATCAAGTGAATCGAAAGAAGCCATTCAGTGCCTGCAAAACACTTTGCACAACACACGTGGTATAAAAATACACATATACACACTTATAACTATACACAATATGATACCTATATTGAGTACAGATATTACGAGAGGGTAGATCAAACAGCACGTGGTATTTTTGTAGTTTGATGGCAATCAGGTTAAACAATGAACATAAACAATGAACCGTCTGCCAGCGATCACAGCCTACACTTCACCGTTAGGCCCTTGTTAAGGTGATGCTCAAATAATGCCATATTGCATTGTTTTTTACTCGCGTAAAGTGTTATTTTCACCTGTTATGTTTATGGACCAATTACACCATGTAATAGCTTTTTTGTTCTTGGCGATAAGTCGTTATTTTCCAGCTGCTTTGGTTCTGAGAGAATAGAAACTGGGCTTTATTCTAACGAAACTTTGCTTCTGTTGCGCTTATGGCAGGCGTTAAAATGAAGTAAGTCAGAACTGAAGAGTCATCCGCCTGACCACAAATGCAAAATTCTGGCGGTACATTATTTATTTCTATTTTGTCTAGTTACCAAAACACAGTAAATTATAGTTATAATCCAGTAAAAATAAAAAATTGAAATATTGTTACATAACATTATTTTTGAGTTGTATGATATTGTTTTAGAACGAAGACGCACTTAAAGAAGCTGTCTTTCAAATGCTCATAGAAAACAACATCTTTGAAATAAGATCAAACGTTGAATAGTCGGTAAAACTTCAACGGAAAGGAACGGAGACTGGAGAGCCTTTAGACGAAGTTTCACTCTCTAGACCAGAAAAACTGCGGTCTGTAAAAAGTTTTCACATCTTTACAAAAGACGTTCATACACACACCTGAAAAATGACCCGCGCACGCAGCGCTGTATGAGATCAAACCAACAGCGTCGAAAAATAACAACATCGAAGTAGTTCAAATTCTGGTGGGATATGATCGAAGAAAAACAGTTCTCGTGATGGGTAAATCCCATGTGGCTCGATAAATTTAATCTAACATGATTTCGGACTGGCGAACTTTGAAAGAAAATTTTCGAAAAGTTCGAGAAAGTTTTCGATGAACCTCCGTCAGGTTCGTCCGCTAAATCCACACATGAAGACTGTCGAAAGAATTTCTGAGAAACAAACATCTGAGGATAACCCAAACATCTCTACTTCATTCGCCAGCAGCTCCCACGGACTCTGAAAAATACTCTCCCTTTGCATGTATGTTTTTTCGTACAACTTTCGAACATCTAGAAAATTGTAACTGGGGAGGGTACGAGTAGAGGCTTTCGGAAGACGATGTTTTAAGTAATTTTTTGGTAGGAATATATTCATCCCATTCATCATCGGAAGCTATGTTATCGATCGCATTGATCTTTTGCGCAGGTCAATTGCTAAGTAGTGGGACAATTTACAGAGAGAACCTGTGCGATATAACCTAAGTCCCATAAGAGAGCTTATGGCGGCCTGCTGGGTTTGGGTCTGTTACGGTCTACTGGGACGTGCAGGGTCTGTTACGGTCTACTGGGACGTGCAGGGTCTGTTACGGTCTACTGGGACGTACGTGTGTATTAGTGAACTTAACGACTACAGGACACCTGCGTCTCACGGCGACACGCGTAAGTCTTTACTGATGCATTTCATTCAACGTCATCATTTCAGAGGGCTATATGAGAGGGACCTGTACAACGAAAGTCGTCTATAATATACAAGGTGAAACGGCCAAAATTGAATTTTTATACAGTAAAACAAAAAATATGCTTCTAATTAACAAAAGACACTTGAAATCTCGACCTAAAATCCACGAACATTCGAAGAGGTTGCTTGAACAAAACACTCAATAATACTATTTTCTAAGGTGAAATCCGAAATTTATGTTCCCACTGAAGCAAAAAATGTCATCTTACCTAAATGCCTAAATTCATCACACGAAGGCCGAGTCTAAAGAGTTGAATCGAGTGATGATTTACCGGGAGTGTGACCAGACCGAGGTGTGCCGCCGGGTGTTGATGTGATGTCATTTATGATGAATTATCATCTGTGAGAAGGTGTTGTGTCATTTATGATGAATTATCATTTGTGAGAAGGTGTTGTGTCATTTATGATGAATTATCATTTGTGAGAAGGTGTTGTGTCATTTATGATAATTAATTATCTATGATGAAGTCTTATGGTATTGATGATGAATTATTATATGTGGTAAAGGATAATGTGATCTATGAAGGATTCTCATTTCTGGTAAGGTGTTATGTCATCTAACATTGAGTAACTGTGAGACTAAAGGAGCGGTTTAACGTATCAAAAACATTTATAAAGCAGGAGAACCAAAAATATTTCTCTTATTCATACTTATTTCCCACAGATGCCCTAGTTTTTCTAAATCATCATCATATAATATTCATCATTATGTTCCTGAATATTTCGATCAACAACGTAGTATCTCCGCACTCTGTAAAGCGATACTCTGCAATGCAAAACGATTCTCACTGCCCTTACTCCTTCTTTGTTCATAATTGATATCAGTTCACCATCCAGTATTGCGGCGAACCTCAAAGTTTTTAGATCTCATCGATACAGCACAAATTTCGACATTTATCGGAATGCAAATCCCACGCTCAATCGACCTCCATAAAGCTACGGAGGTCCTTGATTGGTGTTTGGATTCTCCTGGTTCAGTCAACCAAAGAGGGTTCGATTCTCCACCTCTGATGCGGGCCACGGGAGCGTTGAATTCTGCAGTATTCTTGAATGCACATACAGCGACCGCTTCCGAATTTCTACTTGTGGTTCAATTTGAAAACTTTTTGTGGCTTAATTTTTTTCACAAGAAAGTACAAGCGATCCTCGAAACATGTCGTGTTCATTTCAAGTACCATTTCACTTGTTCTAAAATTTTTGCTCCACGATTTCGAAATATTTCGCATAACATATCTAGCTCATGTTTTGCGTAGCTGAACCTTCAAATGTCGAGCACAAATTGAACTGTTCATAAAATATGTAAATTTTGTCTCAGAGCTATCCTGTATTTCTTTTCCACGGGACTTTGAATCGTTTGATGTATTGACAAAGTTCACCTATTCATAGCCGATGTTGGTTGAGGCATACATCAAATTTACTCGTATAGAATATATTGGAACATTAGAGCCTGCAAGAGTGGACCACTGTTACTGTAGCGGTGATATCAGTCAAAAAAATATGTGCTTCACAGGGTGTACAGTTCGTATGTTGAGCAAACAATGTTGCAGTTTCGTGCCAACATTACCAGGGAAGAAAGCGACCTCCGTTCATCGAAAAATTATTCTCAACCAACTTCCTCTAAAAATTTGTCCCAACCAATTAGAGCCTGGGAATTTTTCTTTTTCCATTAGTGACTAAGTCCAATTTGTGCTATAAAAACACCAATGTTGATCTGAAACAACGTGCTTTGGAACGTGCTATTACACCTATATTACATATCTAGCTATTACACCTATATTACATATCTAGCTATTACACCCATATTACACATCTAGTTATTACACCAGTATTACACATCTAGCTATTACACCTCTATTGCATATCTAGGTATTACACCTCTATTACACATCTATTGTGTACTTTTGACGTGCGAAAAACTCGCGGTTATTTTAGGTACATACTTGAGAGACGTGATAAATTCATTAACTTCAGTTTTTCGAGCATTCATATCGTTGTTCAAATTAGTTGTTTAAAAATCCCGACGTTATTCTTATAACGAAACTCATTTCAGAGGCTTCAATTAATGCGTTCCCCGTACGCACATAAAGCTGAAAATATTTATTACGCCCATAGAACTTGCCCTCATAGCAGCCCAAGTTTCGCGGTCAGGCCAATCCAAAATAGTTCTATCGGAAAGTTTCAATTACGCAAGCAGAGCTGAGGGAATTTGTCCGGAAGCCACTTCGAGTTTGCCTTATCAAACGCTTAGGAAGTTCTTAGTAAATAAATATGCTGGAGGGAGCGAGTGCTTTTTCATGTCGAGAGTGCTGTAGAATTCAATAGAGTGTCGGCGGCGCTCGGGTGACACAAGGTTCGCTCTGGAGCACTCCTTTGAATTTTGGCATCGCGGAATCAAAGGAACGAAGTTCAATTAGAGTGAGAGCCCGCTGGAGGTGTTCACTTCTCCCGGCTGCGCGGCGCATCCTGCCGTAAGGACCCTTCACATGATCAGTCAAAATCTGAAGACAGTGCGGAAGACACCCAAAGATGGCCATCCAATGCCGTGTTCTCAATTCTGGAGTTAGTCTGGCCGTAAGTCAAGGGACTGCGCGCAGGGGCGAATTTAGAGCAAAGTTAGCATTCGATGGCCGTATTTGGGTGTCTTCTGACACTGTCTTCAAACCTTGACCGATCATGTGAAGAGGCGGGCATTTAGTTTACGCTAGGATCGAAATCAAGATCGCTTCGAATTATCGGAACAGAAAAATGTTTCTCCAATTCTGAACTCAGAAAGTTAACAATCAGCAACGATGCAATTAATTGGAATTATGATCAAGTCCCGAGACACATTCCGCAGTATTTTGATGAAAAACTGGAATTGTAATTCCTGATGTTAGCTGTGAACATTCAGCTGAGAGTAAGCTAATTGATATTCACCTTACTACCGTATAACACTCTAAAGAATTTTCAGAAACAACTGTGGATTGTTTATTATGAGGCCTAGCGCCAATGAAAAGTTTGTGCTCGTAACAGAAGCCCGAAATTCCAGTTGTAATAAGAAGAGAGAAGTAAATGCATGGTATGTTTTCTAATAAAGTCATACACAACAAATGTTACAATATCACACACAGGAGTAATCTCATCTAGTCTCAATGCTGCAAGTGTGAGACTCAGAAATAAAATTTAAAAAAAATATCACGTATTGTGAAATGACTTTAGCGAGAGAGAATGAGAAAATAAGGATGTGGAGCCGCTGTACAGCTGTACACTCTGATAGATGTCTATAATGTACAGCTGTACACGCTGATGGATGTCTATTANATGGATGTCTATTATGTACAGCTGTACACCCTGATGGATGTATATTATGCACAGCTGGACACCCTGATGGATGTCTATTATGGGAAAGAAACTTGTCGAAGAAAGAAGAAAGCTTCTATGCGATGCGTGAAAGGAACGATTGAGTAGTAGTGTCAGTAGTCGTGGTAGAAGTAGTGGTGGTGGTAGTAATGGTAGCAGTAATGGTGTGACGGAACGACAACACATACATAGCTGCTGTCGCTCGTCAAGATTTTGAGAGGTCGCTTC
>VOMN01012789.1:0-15990 GCA_014899125.1 Orchestia grillus
TGGGGGTCTGAATCACTTCGTGCATCGGCACTGAAGTTATGCCATTAAGGTATTATTATATCGTGTGAAGCTGTCGTGGTACTATGGTCCTTTGTTACAGTGGTATGATGGTGATTTGTTATGGTATTTTGATGTGGCATTATGGTGGGGTATTTTGATGTAGTATTATGGAGGGGTATTTTGATGTAGTATTATGGTGGGGTAATTTGGCGGGGTATTACGGTTCAATATTTTGACGAGGTTTTATGGAACGGTATTTTGATGGCGGTATTATGGTGCTGTGGTATTATGGTGCTGTGGTATTATGGTGCTGTTGTATTATGGTGCTGTGGTATCATGACGTTATGGTGCCGTGTTGTAGACGTTTCATGATGTCAGGGTAGCGCGGCACAGATGCGTCCCGCATGAAAGTCAACACCCACATCAGACGACCACACACGGCGCCACTCACAGCTTGTCCGCGATGCAGTAGTTGGGAGACTCGTCCAGGAAAACCAAGTCTCGCTTCGAAGGCTTTTTGATGCGGGGATTAATGGGCCGTAACTTCTTCTTCTTCCGCCGAGTGACCATTCTGAGGAAGGGATGCCTAGTGTCACACGTGCGCTCGTGGCAATGCATTGCGCCAGAACTAAAGTCTGCTCAATTTACGGTGTGCCAGGAATTCATTTTGAAAGATTTCCCGAGGGGAAATTCTTGCGGTGAGTCCATCTCATGAAATAAAAAATCAGCGAAAAATAACTTGCTATCGTCAAGGTAGAAGATATAAATTTCAAATTACGTTCCCCAGGTTATGAACACTTCCTCTGATAACATTCCAACTGTTGAGCTTAGATCGTCAGTCAGGGAGATAAAATAAGCTTCCTATGCAAGGGCAGGGTTAATCAGATACTGAATTGCCTAGTGAAGATGGGTCCTATAACGTTCTAGTCGAGCAGTGCAACAGGTAAAATGCAGACGCTCGTAGAGATATTGATTTATATTGTGCCATAGGGTATTGAGGGTGCCCGAGGGAAAGAACTGTTTTTATCTTCCTCGGCACGAGAACTTTTTAATCACAAGTACAGTTCACCTCAGGGGGCAGGTGATAGGCAATAGGGTTGGGGTAGTTGGGTTTGACTCTCGGATGCTATGATGACTAGCGACCCCCAAGTGGGGCACTGTTAGGCTACCTCAGCTGTAGACAGGCCTTCAGAATTTCTATCTCTCGAGTGTATTTTGTTTCTTTCAATTGTTCGCTATTTTTTCTTTATCTTTTCTTCCTCGTCATTCTTAGTTTACTTTTTTATGTGCTGGGGTATCTTGCATGCAAACACACCTTGTGCATAGATTCTCGGGTGTCCATACTAAATGGTTCCTTCTCTTTACTCCCTTTGGATCTCATTTCGTGTGATCCATGACTTTAATAGTGATAACAATTTTAATTAGCTATTCTACTGATCTAGGAAGAACGTATTTCTGATGTTGATCGAAAATTTTGTGAAAGAATCTTTCTATGTGGTTCACAACTAATATCTTTGCTTGAAATTGTACCTCCACTTAAAATACTCTACTAGCGCTCGTGTTTTTCGTCATCGGACACGACTTTTATTTACCTTTGTTTGTGTTTTTGCCAGTTGTAATACCGGATGTATTTCAGTTGTAAACGTATAAGTTTCTTTCCCAAAATACTGCTCTACTGAAACAGCCTCCTCAGACTACTCAAAGATTCAACGAACTTCACAACATTTATCAATTCCCTCCTATTTTCATCAACATTCAGCTTAATTCAAAAACCAATGCAACACGTAACTGGTTTTCTTCCGATACCAAAATTCCAAAGAAGTTGTCCTCCCGCCCAACATCACGCCCTCCTGAGATGCCCGCCCCAACATGCCGGCCCACCTAACATGCACAGCGCCGTCGAACTTCTGCCGCAGGTAGTCCCCGGTGTGGCGGAACGAGCTGAGTTTCCTCCAGCAGATCCTGATGGAGCAGGACCCTGAGACCCCGTGACACTTACAGAGGGTCTCCATCTGCCCCCTGAGGGCACGGCGCCCCGCCTCGTTGTTGTGGAGGTTCATGAGGCCCTCAGCCGAGGAAGGATCCTCTCGGGCGTCCACAAACTCCTTGCTGAAGAACTCCCCGAAGCGCAGGTCTTCTGAGCAGCCGCCCCACTCGAACCTGGTGGCACACTGCACTGCTCAGCCTCCCCTACAGGGGCCACGGGCACTTTGGGAGCTCACTTAGCTTTGCATGAAAACTAGCAGCAGGTCTTTTATCGTGCGAAGCAAAATGCAGTCCCATTGTAAAAGTACGTAAGCAGCCAACAAGGCTTTCGCACAAAGCTAAATGTAGTCGTATTGTAAAGATAATACGGCCGTCAATAGGGTCAACAATTGGACTTTGCGTTGGTCAGCGGAGGTACTTGATCACCACACCCCAGTTCTGCCCGAGTATTCATCATTTCTACGCGATATCCACAATCGCCGCGACTGGAAACTTGAAGCAGGGCTAGCATGGTGCCTATGAGTACTACAATTTTGAATGTGCAATAATTTAAGTTCAGTGCGTACTAAAAGAATAGTTAACGTTTCTTTGTTCTAGATGCAATTTCTTTGTTCGTGTTAAATTTTTGCGATCTTCAATTAAAATGATAATCAAGAGCTCATTTGAAATAACTAATTACACAAATAAAATAACGCAAGTTCCGGCCATTCACGTCCCTCAACCCTTTTCACCCTCGTGTGAGTCTTGAGTCACAAGTAAATCAAAGTTCCACTTTACTTAAGCATTACTTTCACGAGCTCTACCTCAGGTTTCGACATCTAGCAACGAATGTAACGTGTGAAGCCTTTGTTACAGTTAGCCCATTCGTATTTTTTCTTTCACTTAGGCACGATAATGTCAAACGCAAGAGGTTCGGTGTAACAACGTCTCCTCAGCTGCAGTGCTTCCACGTGGCATTCGTACTTTGTAAGTACACAAACTTCCTGTTGCTTTAGTTCAAAATATTTCCATTTCAGATTTGTTGAACGTCAACAAATTGATGTAATTTTGTACAAACAAAGAAATTACATCCTCGTAAAAGATTTGACGAATAAATTGCCTCTACAAAGCGTTATGAATTAAAGCATCACATGAAACTTAAGGCAGGGTACTTATGCTTGATGAACTTTCCAATGCATCCCTGACTTAGCCGTGTGCATAAGTCACTTGGGCTCAGGTGCAAATTATGTGGCAAAGTCGTGACGCAATTTTAGATTTTGCGGCTTGGCGTGGGCGCTAAACTCAGGGAAATCTCTGACACTGAAATTAATTCCTTGAGAATAAAGTAGGCTTGTAAATTAAACTGTGATTTTATAGCAATACAACTTCCGCTATGAATCTAAAGGCCAAGTTTATTGTCCAAACAAAAAGCCGTCGTTATTAGGACTTTCTTGAACACCCCAATGAGCTTTTTCAAATACCCCAGGGAGGATTATCAGAAATAGTTTTGTAGCGATATCTGAAAACTCGAATCGTAACTTATCGGTCAAAATTAAACAATGATAGTTTCTGAGCTATTTTGATCCTCAACTGAACATTTGCCCCGTCGCTATCACAGACACGAAGCGTACGGATTGACATTTTCATAGAAGTATTTAAAGGTGGAAAGTTCGATAGAAAATATCGCAGCATTTCAGAAAGTAAAAAATCGGAACGTCTTGAACTCAAAGATAAACTAAAACCAACACTCTGGATTACCTGCTCCAAAAGACATTTACCGAATTCATTTAAAAGGCGACGACTCCCAACAACCGAAAATCACATACCCTCTCAGCTCCTCAGTAGGAACACCTTGCAAGTTTCCCCGCATGACGCAGCACCAACTCACACCGCGACTTCCAGCTCACCACAGCACACAATGACCCCCTAAAACGCGCCACCACTTACAGAATACACAACACGTCGACCTCCAGCACATCCTCCCCCCCCCGCACACACACACCTGCCGCGTGTAGGGCGGCTGTGGATGCGGTCGTCACAGCCACACTCAGCGAGGGCGCCGCTACTGCAGGCGCGCGTCACGCTGTAGGCCACACCGGCCGCACTCACGCTGTACACGTACGCCTTCTCCCTGCTGTCTGGGGGGCGAACCAGCGAACCGCGCACGTGCGTTGTAAGAAATAATAATTATCAGCATAGTAATAACTTGGGTTATTGTGCTATTATAATATTGTAGAATATAACATAGTATGCATAGTTTTAATAATATCGTTATAATTTTCTATTTTGAAATGATAAAATGCTATTTGAAATAGCACAAGTAACTGTAAAATGATGCCCCTGAGAAGACTTAGGAATAGCAATAGGGTTAAGTTAGTAAGGTTTGTTTGTCGTATGCTATGGGGACTTGCGATCCCAAGGAAACACATTTAGGCTACCTCAGCTATAGATAGGCCTCCGGGACTTCTATCGCACCCTCTTTGGTTCTTTCCATTTTCATGCCTCCTTTGATAGTTATTCTTTGTATTTACCCTTGTCTCTGAACTTGCTGCTCCCATGCGTGGGGGATCCCGTGTGGGAACACATTTGTATGTGGATCCCCGTTCTCTACAGCCCATGCTAAACGGTCCCCTCTCTTCGTTCCTTTTGGATCACATTTCATGTGGGTAGGGAACTTTAAACGAAACAAGAATCGAATCTAGTGTATTCTAGTTCTCCATAATAAATGGAAAAATAAATTAGACAAAAGAAAAAGGAATTAAAAAGTAAAAAGTACATTGCAATAAAATAATGTGATCGATGTATATTTGAACCCAAAAATCCAGATGAACCTTGTGCAAAACTACGTACAGATAATACGAGTAGAGCATCACTGAATCACGCTTGTCTTCCAGGGACGGATCCAGACGACAAAGCGCAACACAAAATCCTAACGAAAGTTGAGTTCAGAGATGCAGAGTCGAAGCAATTTGTGCCCCTTGTGCAAGTAATGGCGACCTTTTATTCTTCGTTTTAGGTTGGATTAACCTGGTAACGGTCTCTGTCCACAAAGGTGGACGCCGTGGTCGTTGGATTCCCACGGTCACTGTCGACCTCACCGACCGTGTAAATACATCACCACCACCCCCCACTACCCCCGCCGTGTCCTGGATCTTTATTAATTCCAACACTGTTTACAGGTGGATTTCCAATGCCTTTTAACTACTGACGGGTGAGGGATATGAGGAGTGTGAGGCTTAAGCTTCATTTTCCAAATGAAACACTCCGTACTTACGTGAAAATTAATACTGAGCCAGGAGTCGAACCCTAACTTCCGATAATCATCTCGATGCATTCTTTGCCTCAACTTTTTAACCCAATAACGCCCTGATTACTGTTCAGCCATTTCAAAATGCAGTCGTATTTCCAGCTGCAATAATAATGAAATGCAGCTACATTTATCTCGAGCGTACCTTTAATTGGAAGAGCTGGAGTCGTCAGAATGTTGAGCATTGGAAAGGATGTGGTAAGATATACTCACTGATCCTGAGATGAGTTCCGAAGACGTTTGGGGCGTCCGGGAACGTCGAGCAATTCCAGCGATCATTCCAGAACTGATTCTGACATTCCTTGATTCCCAGCCTCGCGCCTTCCGTAATGCTCTGCCAGAAAATTCGAGAAATTGTACTGTATATAAATACGCTAAGTTTGCATATTCGTTTCGTTCACGTGGGTATCGATTCATTTACGCACTGAAGGAATTACATAGGAGAAAATTCACGAGTCCAGAGAATCTGAACCCCTTTAATCAGCGAAGCGATCAATCATCAGCGATTCGTATCTATGATATAGAAAATATTTTTTCACGTGAGATTTACTATCATTTTTGGCCGTATGAAGACGCTAGTCTTAATCTATAACAAGACTTTTTACAATAGGAAGCACCCAAGATCCGTCTTTCAAGGGATAGTTAACATCAACCGGGGTTTTCTTTGACTTACCCAAGCTTTCGCTCGCTTGACTTAAGTAGCGTGCCCCCCTCAGGGGGCATAGGATAGGCCATAGGCAATAGAGNTCTTGAGTTGCTGAAGCGCTGCTCTCACTACTACTACTCATAAGCAGCGTGCGTTTTCAAGAGAGCAAAACCACGAAAATTTCTGAAGTAACACCTGCACATCCGTAAATAGGCTACGTAGACATAAGAATAATAGTACCGAGGTGAATATTAATCGAAAACGGGAGCATAATGTGTGGAGAAATAATCACAATATTGAAGAAAGAGTGTCACTGACTGGCGTCCTAACGGGGGCCCCTTGCTAGGTTACTTTAGGTATAAATAGGTCTTAAGGATTTCTGTCATCGTGCCCACTTTGTTTCTCTCCATTCTCATGCTTTCTTTGCTGGATATTTTCTATCTTTTCTTCCTCTTCCTTCTAAACTAGCGATTCCTTTGAGCTGGGAATCCTGCGTAGGAACTCAGCTGTGCATAGGTGCCACAATTTCAAAAATTCATAGTAAATAGTTGCTTCTTTTCGCTCTCTTGAGGTGGTCTTTGATGTGGCTAGGGAGTGTCAAACTAATTACCAAATAGTATTTATTGTTGAGAGGTATAACGGAGAGGTAAATTAAAAAATTGCGACATGAAATATTGAAAAAAAAAGTTTTCAAATTAACTCTTGGCCGATTAAATTATTTTGACCATGGGGCTGCATTTAACTTTACAAAGAACGAGCTGTAGCCTTCTGTATAGGTACATGCAATAGGACGCATTTATCCTGTTGCGAAAAAATATCGGAATCGCTGTGAACGTAGACTTCGAAATACTAATAAAATGTTAAGGGTTGAGAAGTTTCAACGTAAGTTGAAGATTTTTCTTACGATAGTCACCGCTATCACCGGGCTTGAGCAATGTAGTGAGAATGATAACATCGAATGTCCGGCGAATGTACAAGCATGGAACTTAGAACTCGGCGGTTGGTTGTTCAACTCTGAGCCCGAGGATGTCACAGAGGAGCGAGCCGGCTGATGTCCTTTGGTGTTTTGTAAGCCAGCTTATTTCTCCTAAATTCGAGACTGAAAACTTGAGGACCAGAGCTGTTCTTCTCCTTACACGCTAAAAAGCTTACACAGACTCGCTCTAAGGATGTTCCAGGAGAAGGAACACAGTTGTTCCTGCATCTCCACCACAAAGCTGGAGCACTCACCCTGAGGATGTTACACCAGAATAAGTTATTTTTATTCATATACGAAAAAAGTAGAATAGCCTCACCCTGCAAATTAGCCAGGAGAGGGAACACAGCTGTTTCTACCTGATCAACATGTAGCTTGCAATAGACTCACCCTAAGGATGTTCCAGGAGAGGGAACAGAGCTGCTTCTGCCTGTCCACCAAGTAGCTGGAATAGACTCACCCTAAGGATGTTCCAGGAGAGGGAGCACAGCTGCTTCTGCCTGTCCACCAAGTAGCTGAGGCTGTTGCAGTGGTTGCGGTGTTCCAGAGCGCTCCAGGCCCTGCCGTAGCCCATGCGGGGACTGAATCTAGCGCTGTTCATCGCCAGAAGCCTGCAGCGACATGCGAGGACAAGCACAAGATGTGAATGACGCGCCCTACTCAGCAGTGGTCCATCAAAGAAGCCCATTTTTGGCGCTTACCGTCCAGAAATTAAAATATGCTATGCTCATACAGTGCACCTTTTCATCAATCAAACTCAGGAATAAAAGCAAGTCATGTGGAGTAGCAGCTGGCAAAGGAAGCGTTCAGTCAAGTTCGTCGTTCAATTCAGTTGATACGAAAATCAAATATGACTTCATCCTGAATGGAGTTGAGCTTGGGCTAACCGAGACCATTTTCATTTGGAATGTGTAAAGGAAGTACTCGACTAAAGACGTTCTTGGTTGTGCATGATTTGATTTGTATTCAAAACTTTAAAGCCCAGGCCTTAGAAATATGTTCACTTCAGTCCAGAAGACGTATTTCGAGAACCTGAATCTGAAAATTTAGAACACGATGGAAAAAGTGTTTAAAACGAGTACGACATATACATATCTGGGTCTTCCTAGACACTCGCGCAGACCTTCATGGCTCTTTCCAGTCAGTGGTCCCCAGGTCACCTCGAGTTTAGAGGCATAGCATCATTCACGTGATAATCGAGACAACTATTTACAAGTGTCCGACTGTCAGTCATGAACGTCATTGTTACATAGTCATTTCAAACCAACACGCAAGAACTGCTAAAAGCATCGAACTTTAAAATCCGTTCGTGTTTCAACGAGAATCTATTTTTAAAATTTCTTATCTTATCCGACATACTCGTATCTGATTTTTATGAAGGAGTGTTATCATCCTTTGTAGCTCGAACACAAAGTGCTGAATTAGTGCTGAATTCGTCGGTACATATTGTCGTGAGGTTAGACTTGACGCAGCACTTTCCTCTCCCGCAAGGAAAGTGTGGGTCTGAGGGACGATGTGCATGGAATTTATCTGCTTATCGTTGATATGAATACCTTTATGGTACTTATTCTAGTCCCCCAATGAAGCATGCTGTGCTGTAGAAGAATTCCTTTCTAATGAGGGAAGTATTGAAAATATTTTTTTGAAAATACTCCCTTGCAGTAAAGCCTTGAAGCCCTGCCAAGTGCAATTGCCGCAAGCGGAAGTATAGTGTAAAAGCATTCTCAAATCATTCTTATATTTGGTGTCCTCGCCCTGCAGTGTGGGTGTGGCCCTCCATTGTTTCATTCAAGAAGCAAGTCTCGACCGTTCTAAAATTACGAACTGAGGGAAAAAGTGAATACGAATAGCATTTACCGTAGAGTTAAGTTTGAAATCCTGACCTTGCTCATTAGCTGAGCTTTAACCCCTCATCTTCTACTCCACAAAATGGTGAGCTGAAAGCTGCTCTTGGATTCTACACACGTACGTATTAAAATAAGCGAAATGCTTTTATAATGTACATCGCACAAGGTAGTGAAGGACATTCAAGCAGCGCGAGTTGGATCCCGCAATGGCAAGTCAGCAACCGTCGCAGTGGAGCGTGAAGCTGTCGGGCCTCGTGAGGAGCCTGCCTGTGACGCTTGGCCAGAGTACGAGGCATGAACTCTGGTGGTCGGGGTTGGGAAACGCAATAAAAAATGCGGCTCGACCATTAATGCCCAGCCACTGAGAGGCTAATGGGAGAGTCTTATTACAGTATTCGAACTGTTAGGCAGCAAAAAACTGATTTCAAATAGCAATATATTATCATCGTTTTAAGTAACTAAATATTGTGCAATAATTGAAATATGATACAGCCAACCAAGCATCAGGTCTAGCCCTTTTGCCTGACACATGTGGAGGCCAGTAACTCATGACACACAGTGCATAACTTGCCACTTTGCCTGAGCGTCTGTCCAACTGTAACCTAAATAGCCAAGTCTGAAGTATCCTGCAAACTGCCAAGTCGGCTCAGTCAGAACTTACGATTCAGTAAGCCTTTATTGCTCAGTCCGTACCGTCGCTAGTTTTCTTTTTAATTAAAAAAAAAGTTCTACTAATCATACGGCTGAGAGTGGTGTCCGCGTCTTCGTAGGATTCATTTTGCGTCACTTTTTTGAAGTGCTGCGATGTCCATCTCGTACATACATGGTCGATCTTTTTACTGCAACCGTCAATAACGGTTGCAGTTCAATAACGTCATATCGTTCACGTGAATTTCACGGACGGAAAGTGGAACGTCATCATTTTGATGCCCACCGTCTTTACGTGTTGATGAGACACAAGAAGGCTTAAGGGGACACAGAATAGGCCATAGGAAGTAGTGTTAGGTTTGTCTGTTGTATGCTATAGGCACTGGCAGACCTCGGGGGGTGCTATTAGGGTACCTCCGCTATAGATAGGCCTTCGAGACTTCTGTCTTTCAGGCCCGCTTTGCGTTTTTCAATTTTCTCACTTTTTTCGGTATCTCTTTCTTCCTCGTCATGTTTTTCTTACTGTTTCTATTGCTCACGGGATATTGTGTGGGAATACACCTTGTGCATAGATTCCCTGTTTCTTTGTACTCCATACTAAATAGTCATTTCTTTTAGCTCTCTTAGCATCACATTTCATATCGATCGAAAGATTTAAACTATGACAAAAATTGAATAATAAGTATCAAAAAATAGAGATATTTGTTTAAAAAAAATTGTTTTGTGCTATACAAACTAAGCGTACTAAATGATTTCACATAAAGATGTGCTAGAATAACGATTTTTGCTGAAGAATATAACGAATTCTCAATTTTTGGGGGTTTTGAAAATTTATTCCCTACTCTTGATTCTGACGTTGGCTCTGTGAGGTCCTCATGAGAACAAACTTAATTAAAATTACCCGTTTTTTTCAAAGGCGTCAATGCCAGTGTAGTGCAGGCCATTTTAGAAACTGTTCAGACTAATAGTGTTTTGAAAGTTTGATTTGCTCGGGTGTTCATCTCCAAAGCTATTACAAGTCTGGAGATTTTTATCGAAACGTCATGCTCTCAAGCCTTCACTTGTAAATAAGAATCCCATGTATTTGACGTGCGCTGACGCATTCACTTCATGTTTCTGAAGCATGCGACGAACTTTCTAAGGAACCAACGAGTGAAAAACCTGATCATTTGCTTATTTTGGAACAGAACTTAGATTAAAATATGCGAGTGCTAGGCGCAGCTGTGATCGATGAAGTTGTAAACAAGACGATAAAATATTGTGCAATTCAATGCGCCGAATTTGACTCCACCGTCGACGACAGAAATCAGGATTGTGCAAACCTATGTAAACCAAAATGAGTCAATTTCCGATTTCACATTAACGCTCAATGATGGCGCTGCTTAGTGCTACCGATTTCAATTTTCCGTGAGAAGGGAAATTGTCAGTAACTTACTGAGGAACTTTTATATCCGCTGATAATTAAAATTACGAGAGGGGAGGGCAAGGCTGTGCCAGTTACCCCAAAATCCGTTTCATGCTCTTCTGACTCTAAAATGTTGACATTAAGTGATGGTGTAAAGTAGGGTTTTGTTGGCTATTAACCCTTTGCTCGGCAGGTTTTCTTGTGAAAGCGTCGGATTTCAGATGGCTTTACTGCCTTTAGATGTACGGGTACACTCTTACATGGTCGATTATACGGTGAGAGGGAGATCGAGCAAGAACACGTGAACTCATTTTAAGGTTTTTCTCGGTGAAATTTCTACGAGTTCACTCGACCCACGCTGAAAGTACGAGTTGGGTAAAAACGAGTCATCTTGTCTTTTGCGGGAAAGTGTCATGTTTTTTAACTACCACGAGCTTATTATTGTTCATTCGAGCTTGAGAAATGTATGTACAGCTAAGAAATCTAAACGGCACATAAAAAGATCCCGAAATAAATGAAACAACTTTCATCTCCAGGGTTTCATACCAACATTCTTGTAATGCCTAGCAGGAATTAACATTGAGAAATTATCGCAAAGAGTGCGCTAAAGCTCATAAGCAATCATAAGATAGTGAAGTTTCTATGTCTTCGGTCGTTTTCATTTATGACAAAAAAATTATATGCTTGTAATTGGCTGAAAACGTGTGGAATATTTTTTATACTTATTTTTTTCACATCGTCAAAATCTTAATACCGTGTCTTTCCTGACGTTGCACATTGACCAAAACCTTTTTTATTAGCAAGGTTCATATATATTTTTCTGTTACCCCGCCCACCCATTGCTGCCCGCCTCCTGTCGTGAACATCATTTTCACTTTCGCTCGTAAAAGTTGACCTCTCACTTCGCGCCCCTGCTTGCACTCCGCTCTCACGCACGCCGGACGAGCCTGGCCAATTTTAAGAATTTCCGCGGACATTATCCTCGAATGTGTCTTCAAATTTGGTTGAAGTATAGTTCCTTAAGTGCTTGTGAAATGTCGTACAGTAATCTGGCTGGAGCGTTCCTTAAGTGCTCTCTTTTTTCTTGGCTTTTGTATTTTCTTTTCTTTTTTCTTCTATTTTCTAATTTTTTCCATTTTTTTGGCCGGGGGATGGAGGTTTTTCAAAATTGTTTTCATACAGCGCTGCTTTCCGCACCAGGAGGGGGAATCCTAGGGTCAGCATAGCGTGCTTTATTCTGAGTCGAGTTATTATTACATGCCAGAAGTGATTCTAATTTTACCATGAGTAGTCATACGGTAGGGAGAGAGAGGGAGAGACGTGTCTTGCTCCTTTCAATAATTTTCATAAACGGACATTTCATTTTTTTTCCTGCCATCACCTCACCAAAAGCGCACATGTTTTGCTTACAGCACGTAGGTGGCTGTGCCGACATAGACTCCAGAATTTTTCCCCCCTGTGTTGCAGCACATGTCGACGAGGTGGGGCTGAGATGGCGGTTAGCAGCTGCCTCACTCCTAACTTCATTGAGGCATCATACCGAAGAGTAGCTGATTACTGTATACTACACGGCATAATTACTAGCGAATGCTCGTACTTTTATCATTTAACTCTTTTTACAAATTTACCATCAATCATTCTGGGACTTTGAGACGGACAGCTCGTCAGGAAAAACCGGATTTTGACGAGACTCGCACGTAACTCGATAGGTCTCAAGCTGTGTCCGGGTAATCGAGGAAGATGGGAACATGTGTTCGGCCGAGGCGGAATGTCTGTTGTACAGTGTTGGATTGCGTGTTCTACGTAAAAGAAACTCGTTCATCCTTCCGCCGGGAAAAAACTGTTCAAAAATGGACTTTGTTGATGTGGAAATAAGTTGTTTTTGGATAGTAGGAAGCTGCGGGGGCAGCATGTTAAGTTGATGAAATCTAGCATTCATGTAGACAAAGAAATCTGCAATATTGGAACTTGTTTCTGAACCTTGCTTTTAATGTTTGTTCTTTCCATCATAATAGATAGAGACGTTATGTACGTATATTACAAGTTAGTCATAGCTAAAGCGTAGAGGAACTCTGCACGCCCTACAAAATAGCGAACAAATTCGACGACATAAATCGACGTGGTCTTCAGTCGACTTAAATTTTGAAAATTAAAATAAAACCACACGAGAGCTGAGTGTAGTTGTACCCCGGAAATAATATTTTCCTTGGTGTTCTTGCCGTGCTTGGGGCACTCACGCGGCCCACAATACGGCTTTTGTAAAGTGTATGTTCGAAACACCAGCTGTTTGTTCATTTATTAACCCGAGTGTTCCCCAGCGTATATAGAAAAACAGCGGATATTACGAGTACTACACTTTACAAGTGAGATCCTGGGCGTACCTTATTCTGATAAATAATACGAATTCTGCACCTCGCTGCTGTGCCACTGTGATGAAGCTCCTCGTAAACTTGCCTTGTCACACCAGTAACTAAATTTTGATTCGAGTAAATATCTCCTATTGCTGGCAGTAATTCCCCTTAAATATTTGTTTTACAACTGGCATGGTGTTCACGAGGCCACCGATGGCCTCCCTTCACTGAGATAGGAACACTGAACTTCACATTCCTCATCGCATTCAGGTGCTCTGTCAATAATTGCATACCATTGAAAACTTAATATGTCCTAGCTCAACCTGTTTGGAATGAAATTTATCTTTTATTTTCTATTATTCTTTTTTCTTTTTCCTTTTCTTCTATTTCTTTTTCCTATTTTTCCGTTTCTTTTCTCTTATTTTCTTTTTTTCGCTCCCTTTCGTTTCTTTTCGCCCGCTGATGTCTGCCGCTGAGCTTGGCATCTCTCACAAGCCACAGCTTCTGTCTCGCGTTTCGGATTCGTACGGAAAGCTTGGGAGAAATATGATGCAATCATCACTTTTTGGAAGGGCTTAGTCCCACTTTTATTCATTATTGATTTTAATCTTTGGTGCGCATCCGTACGAAGTTTTTAAACTCTGCCCCCCGATACCTGTAGTATTTTCACATCGTCCTTCCAATCTTGTCTCGATCTGTCATTTGCTCCTGCTCCCAACGCCTCTTCGATCTTGAACGCTGGTGACTTTGCCATCACCCAGCATTCTTTTCGCGCACATCGAGTCCGCAGTTTGCATTTCACTATATTTAAAAAAATTTTGGATTCACACTTCGTATTCGTCTCAAAACTTACGTTCTACATTGCGTAAAACACATCAATTTATACTTCCTCATTCGTTCTCAATATTGAGTCGGCACTCAGACTCACATGCAGTGTTTCCTTCGTATAATCTGGTTCTCTATCTGTCCATACACCTCTACAGAACTCCTCCCCACTCTATCAGAACTCTTCCCAACCCTATCAGAACCCCTCCAGCGCGCCCCCCCCCTTCCAACACAGCACGAGGAGCACTTCCACCGCTGTCCCCCCACTCCAGCGGTACGGGACCGTGCGGAGTCGCCATGTCCTTCAACATTTTCATAATAACTAGGGCTGAGGTGATTTAAATTCAACTGCTGTTTATGTTAGACGTCCTTAAATGATGACTGTGATGGGAAATAATATGGAAAACTGATGACGGGATCAATCGATTAAGGAACAGGTTCCAAATATAATTTTCTTGTCACTAAACTTTTCACGTCACACCAGGTACTAAATTTTGATTAAAGTCAATTTATACAATTGGCCCGCAGTAAGTCTCCTTAAATATTCGACTTTCAACCGGAATAATCTTCATAAAATAATAGTACCAGGAGTTAACGCCGGTCCTCGTAGGAGTGCCCTGCTAACGACGGGCTTTAAGATGACGTCTTCGATTCCCTCACCCCAAATCTGTGACGTCATCCACCATTATACGATCCCAAGAACGACGCCGTCAAAGCTGCGCGCGGTGGGGACGTGGCGCGAGCGTGGCACAGCCTCGTAAACATCGCCGTCCTGCGCTCCGTCAAGCCTCGTCTGTCCCCGCCTCTCCCTAGGGTAACTGCGGAGTCAATTCACTATTTCCACGTGAGTGATGACTCCATTGTTTTGTTTGTCGATATTTTCGGCACGGTTTAATTTAGTGGCGTTCCTTGTTTTTCTGTTCCTGTTTGTTGTCGTCGGAGAATTGTGAGGGACATGGTGCATTGATGGTGCCAGTGCAATTGAGCGAACGTTCCGAAATGCGAAATTTTAGAGCCGTAAATGAAATCAAGATGACAGTCAACATTACGAACGTTTATCATCGAAAATGTTCCTTTATTTGTCGGTTCTTCTTTTATAGTGCTGAAATCTTAAGATGGTAATAGCTCATTTTATGAATCACCTACCTTGAAACTGGCTTTTTTGAGTGCTTGTTTGTCTAGAGATTTTTGACAGCAGCGGAATGAGAGAAACTAAATAAGTACAAGCCGGTAGCAGCGAAGAGCTTCAGTGTTCCTCAGGACAAAAATGTCGCCTACAGCAAGACCGAGCAGGACTCCTGATGCGTCTTAATGACTTTTTAATTCCTACCCAAACACGAAAGGCGGGTTTCAGTTACCAGATTCCCGAACAGAGTTCGTGCATGTTTGACGCAAATGCTTGAGTTGCGCTGTGAACTTCTTGCTGGATTCGATGTTGGAGTTGGTTGTGAAGGTAAACTCATCGTCGTATTAATGTTCTGTTTTCGAATACATTGTAATACACTCATTGGGTGAATGCTCTGAAAAAACTACTGACTGGTTTCGTTCATGAATGAAACTAGAAACTCTGGGGTACAAATGCGCTAGAAATCTCAACGGAAGAAAGTTCCCGGAGCTGACGAAGGCAGGCACTCACTTTACAACGAACATTACGAGCCGTTTTTGTTTGTTAGCGTCGGTGGCAAGGGATGCTCCCCCACTCTGATGACGTCGTCAGAGTCTTGTCTGTGGCCCTTAGATATTTACAACATTTTTACTATGCTGTGTACGATCTGCGCGCTTTTTATGGGCTAAGTTGTGCTGTCATCTACGCTACTTTCTGATCTTTCACTTGCGACCGAATGAGTGAGAATTTCTTCGAAGATTATTCATTAAAATCCTTATGATGTCGTTAAAAAATGACTTCCATGGATAATTCCTAAACAGGTATTATGCTTCCTCGCGTTTTTTCTTCGTTACTTCGTAGCTTCTAATTTACGTAACGCTCACAACACTCACCACACACGTGTCACCACACTCA
>VOMN01012795.1:0-11304 GCA_014899125.1 Orchestia grillus
GATTAAGCAGAGGCAGTTGTCGTGCAGTGATGGCGCTGGATTAGGGAAAGTGCAGTGAATTGGTAGAGCAATTGTAGCAGCAGTACAGTGAACTGGTATCGCAATGTCCATAGACCATCCTGCATAATCATCAACCTTCCACTTCTCAAAAATAACTCGATCAAGACGCTACTTAATTACTGTTTTTTCTAAATGCTAAACGTGTTCAAAACCATATTTATTGCTACTCATATTTCAAAAATTTTTTTTACTCGCGGGCTATTCCATCTATTCAAACTCGCGTAAATTGTCTCTCGGCCAATTCTTAGATCTACTAATCTTTCTGTCTTGTCTCCTAAACACCGCTTAACAGTATCGCCGGTCGTTATGCCGCCGCGACATACCGTTAGGTTACTACGCTCCATTCACATTCGAGAGCTGATTTTATGGGCGCGACGAATCACTCCTGCCCGTCTCATCTCCCAACACTCCTCGTCTACTCGCAGCGTGCTGCCTCCTCTCAGAGTGCTGCCTCGGATACCCTTAATTGATGCCGTCTTATGAGAAATCATTCTACGCTGATGAAAATATGAAATGTTTGTTGTGCGTCCTTTCTCTATGATCTCTACAATATCTTCCTGATTTACAGAAAATTACGAAACGCACGTTTCATACGTCGTTTTAGAATTTATTTGAACTACGACAACGTCAGCAAACATCACGCTGCCGTCTAGAAACTGTGACAATCGCGCACTACTGTTGTCCCGTGTTTCGTTGCCGATTCACNTCACCACTATCAATCCGAAATTATACATCCTGTTTCATGAAACTTTATCTACAGAATCTTGGACTCTAATTCTCTGTGTTAGAAAGTCCAAGATTTATTTGAATTGACAAAAAGTTGGAATAAAGTGTAAAAGCTCGCATGAAACAGTGGAGAATTTTGGCAGAAATCCCGGACATGTAATGCAATAGCGAAAGTGTTGGAGATCGAGGTAAGTTGTATTGTTTTACTTTATACTGTTTAATGTAATATCTGCCTCATTGATTTCCTTTGACGCAACACGCTTTGTGACCTTGCTCATGATTTATTTATAGCGAATTGATTATTCATATCACCTGTGGTGACATCTCGTTCAAATTTTGCTGATTTTACATGCTTGTACTGTGTGCTTTCTGTAATTTTCAATTAGAAATCTCGTGATATTGTTACAGTATTGAATCTATTTTAATTTAATTTGTGTTTTTTATTCCCTTCTTCTGATGGTCAATGGGTGCACTTTATATGTATGTGAGAGATATGAAGCGACCTCTCAACTGTTGGTGATCTGGTTTGTTGCTGTGTAATTTATCACAATTTACAGATCAATGTCAAATTTCAATCAATCTTACTACGTGTTAATTCAATATCATGGTTATTTCCTAATTGTATCAACGGAATTAAATTATTTTTATTTTTATTCTTTAGGGATTGAAATATTTTACATTTTACAATTTTTTTTATTCCAATTTACGCATATTTTGTACAACAAACAATACACGAACCCAAATCTCGTCACACAGTTGTTAAAGTTGGAGCCCATGTAGCCATAATTGATATAAACAGGGGGAATGCCAGAAGACGTTTTACTAGAAGAACAACAGAAAACCCTTAAATTGTTTGACACGAAACATAAGAAAATTAATATTTTCTTAGTCCACTTAATGAAATAACTCTCTCAGCCAAAGGTGTGCAGAATGATAAAAAAGATTCAAATAATTTTCAATGCAAGCCTTAAATTTTTCAAATCATTGCTCGAAAATGATCTTGCGTAATGGGGACAAAATACCATACGTGGAGGAATCGAGCCTTTTTTGCGTTGGGGAGGAAGGAAGGGTGCAATCAGGGGCTAATTTTTATGCGGGCGCATGGAGAATGTTGTGAGCTTTCATTTAAAAGTAAATTGTGTTCTCTTGGTGGAATAGGTGAGAAATAAAAGGTAAATGAAATTATTTCTTGTTATTTTGGCATTTTAGACCCAATATGGAACTTTGTATGAAAGTTGGTATGTAGAAACGGCAGTCGGGTTATACTATCTTTTGATCAACTCGTTTTTGAAGTGATTAGGTTTCGTTGATTTTTGTTCGTTTAGAAATTACGCCATTCAACAAGTCCTTCGCTTTCTTAGGCTGCACCGTGGCATCAGTAGTAAATTTATGTTTGTTTTGTTGCCATTTTCGTGTGTGGGATGATCGCTGACCAGCCCCTTCTATTCTGTCAAACTCTGCGTCAATCACGAACACACCGAGAAGCAAACAAAAATGAAAACTCTTCTGAATCGTGCCCAGACTGTGCATTCGTCCGCATGAAGTCGTACGAGTGCAGAATGTAAACAAACTACACTGCTCCTTCACTAAGTATATAGAGTTGATGTATAATAGTGTTTTAATCTTGTTTTTTGGTGGTTGTTAGTCATGTAGGTGTTATTTTATAAAAGTAACTACGTTTTTACTCGTGTTTAAAATCTGAAGCCGTAGCTCCTCTAGCAATGTCAACCGAGCAGGTTGCCAGCTACTATTCATGCTAAATTAACTAATCCTTAATTTAAAAAGGCTCATAGGACAATATTAAGCTTTTGTCAAATGAATAAAGTACCAAAATAATCGTTTCCTATAAAATCAACAATTCATTTCCACAATGAATAGATAAACAAGCGACTATTCGCTGTTTCTACGAAAGTTTGTGTTCGTAGTTTTTCAACCTGGTGAAAAACACGAACACACCGAAATTTATCAGCGCCTGAGGTGTGCTCGTGTTCGCGGAGAGTTGAGAAATACGGAATTCGCTCGAAAGATTTATAGTGTGGACGGGCTTTGATCATGAGTTTCGTTAATAGTTTTATTACTCTGTTTGAACAGCTTAGATATATACGTGATAAATGTGCGTCTGTGGTAGAGCGTTATTAGTGATAATATAATATGACTCAAAGATGGTCTATGGCGGCAAACGTTGAACGGTTTTTCACTTGTTTTGCTGTAAGAAGAGGAATTCTGCGTGGATTGAAGACTTGTAAAACACTTCGATGCAATTGTCTAGTATTCGTTTTTGACTGACGTCAGCATCTTGCAACTCCAGTTGCATTGGCAGGCATGCACGACTTGCTATGGGCTCATTTGTAACCTTACTTAGAATATAGCGTCGAGATCGGCCGGTGATATTCCGAGGAGCTCCGACTCCTGGCAGATTGAAAATCGCTCTAGTCTCTCCATACTTTCGATTTATTACCCAACAGTTGAGCGTGGTATCCCAACATGCTAGTCGATTTGCCTGCAGGTTAGTCCTTCATTACCAAGTCCCAACTATTTGCCTTCGAATGGCTTCGGGCATTTCTTTGGCTTTCGGCAATGTATTCACTGAACATCCATCATTAACAATATCTGGAGAGGTCACGATTGTGCTCATCATGGTCTGTTGACATTATAGGTACTTACGGTAATTTTTAAAAGCTCTATAATTTTTTCCAATCAAGATACTCAAGTTGCGCAATAAAGTAACAATAATTTATCATAAGAAAAATTTTGACTGAATGCTTTTGTCCGACTTATTTTTTTGATTGGATGAATTTCTGGGTGTCAATAACTTTTGTTCTTTTCCATTTCAGTATTCTGGTATATACAGGGTGTCTCAAAATAATGTATAAATCATTTTTAAGCGCCAATAAAATGGACCCCCATATACCAATTTTATTATGCCTGGTCTCATTGGATGCAGAAATTCATTCTACATCACAACATTGCAGCAATTTTGCGAATTAGAAAAACATTACACATGGAAAAAATTATTTCCCTGGCACCTAATTTTTGGATGTTCTTGAAGCATTTCTCAAACGATAATAATATTTTATGGAGTTTTAGCCCTTCCTTTCTTTCACTTCTTTCCTTGTTCAAATTGAGCACAGTTTCTTCGTCATTGAATTTGCGCACAATACGGTACGAGGTTAATTTAGTTGGAGACGCTTTTCCAAGAAAAGATTCTGAAAATTGCTGGCACACTTGTTGGTGGTTTTTTGTTTGATTGTAGCTCTTAACTAGAAAAATTCGCTGTTCCTTTGTTAGTTGTATCTGAAAGGGATTGCATTAAGCTTAAATAAATTCATTTGCAAACAGATTACAATAAATAAGATCCAGCATCATATCTATAGTTATTCTTAAAATTTATTTTTCATTTTGAATTAGTGTCCTCGGATTCCGGACAAAACCCATTTCGAGTTCTCATAGCATTAATGTTTTCCATATGCATTGGTTTTTTAATCCGCAAAATTTCTGCAATGGTGTAATGCAGAATAAATTTCTGCATCACACCATTGCATCCGATGAGACTAAGCATGATAAAATCGGTACATTGGGGTTCATTTTACCAGCACTTAAAAGTGATGTATATATTTTTTTGAGACCCCCTTGTATACACCAGAATACTGAAACAGAAAATAACAAAGTTTATTGACACCCAAAAATTCATCCAAGTAAAAAAATGTGTGGGACAAAAGTATTCAGTCAAAATTCATATCCTGTTTGCTTTCCATTGTGACGTTTATATTGTTATGGTAACTAGTAACATGTTTTAACACAAAGGGGAATTGATATTCAAAAATCACGAAATTATCATCCAAGCATCGTTTGTAAAACGCTAGTTGAGAATATCCTTAAATTAATGAAGGTATTGTTGTTGCGAACTGCATAAAAAAATATTAACTAAAGTGGAAGCTAGTGGAAGAAAAGCGAAAGCTTGGGTCATAAAATTATAAATCCACAAGAAGATTTTTAAAATATTCGTGAAATAAACGTATTAGAGTAAATATATAATATGCATTTTTGATGCAGTGTCCAACCTATCGAAAGAAATATAAACATGTTAAGTAAAAATAATTTCAGAATATTTGACATTATGCACTCTGTAAATATTAAAATGTGAAAATAGGCAGCATCTTAACATAGGAATGCATGCATATTTCGATAACTTCAGTTACATTTATCAACTTTTTTCTATATCTTTTCACTATTCAATGTACGAGTATTGATAGAGATCTCGAATTTCTTGTAGAATTAAAGTAGCTTTTTCAAAACGAATTCTGAAGCTTTCAATTCTTGCGCCTCTTGTTTTATACTGTAGCAATTAATTCGTGAAGTCGATTTGCAACCGTAATAAATTCAGGAAATTTTTTCGTGTCATCTTTCGTTTCATCACAATTTCTCACGGTGTGATCTGTTTCAGTAATATTTTCGTTTACTACTCTCGTCTCAATTAGAGACTAGAACTCAAGCGTCAGTAGTTAGTTCTTCATTGATCAATTCCTCATTAGCCTTTCTTATAGCTCATTTACATGTGTCGTGCAATACAATAACTTTGAATCTTCCTTTACGAACATGGTCAATTGTTTCCTTGCAAACAAACTCCACATGTTGATCGATTTCAGTATTTCTGACTCAATCTGGGCACAAATTCTTCATTTCACTTTTTGTCGGTCTAAAAAGGCTTTCAATTTCCGTAATGGCCGCGTCTAAGTGTTTGTATATCATTAAAAACATCATGGTTTTGTTCAGACTGAGCGAGAGAGGTAAAGCCCCATATCCAATGAGAGCTTCGTGTCATAGATACGTGTTCATTGTGTCATGGCTGCTATATAAGCAGTTGATGGATTGGGGTATGTTCGTTTGTTCGGGTAGTGTCGTCTGCATGTTCCCCGTTCCACTGACGTATCTTCTTCTGCAGGTGATCTGCGTCTTAACTGTCGCCACTGGGTGACGCCATGAGTGTCGCTACTGGGTGACGCTATGAGTGTCGCCACTGGGTGACGCCACGAGTGTCACCGCTGGGTGACGCCATCGAGTCTCGCTACTGGTGAGTGGTTTTTAACTTGTTACGGTCCAGCATTAGATTGTGTTCTGTACGTACGATATGAACCAGACAGTACCGTGCGAGTTCAAAGTGAAGGTACGGGTACATGTACCTGTTCGAGCCGACTACCAGACAAGATTTCTTGGTTTCATGAGAAGATACCGTTTAGTTAAATTGGCCAGAGATTTTTCATGGTGCTATTTTCCTCGAAGCAACAGTGACGATGCCAGAAAATTGACATAATCTTGGCTTCACGATTTTTTTCGGACTCTTTATAATGAGAATTTTTTTACAATATACAAACAAAAACCAATAAAGAGGCCGCTTAGTTTTTGAAGGCCGCTGTAGCTTCGGATCACATACGGTGGAATTGTTGAGGAAAAGTTTATTGTCGCTGGAACAAACTAAAGCACCCATGGACCATTACTCAAACGAAGGTTGTCCATAAAATTTTAATTAGTTCTTCAAAAATAGTTAGCAACTTGTGAAGAGTCATACGAACATTCTACTCCGAGAAATATATTTTCTGACGGTAAAGGTAAAGTAAATTCCACTCGTTATTGATTGTCATCATGCATACAGATTTTTTCTTAGATTGGTATTACGCGCGTGGGGTTGATTGAAAATTTATGAACACTACATAGTTGTTTTTCCTATGTTACGCGAGAAGTCGAAAAACATCATTTTGCCCATATTTTTTATTAAAGCAATAAATTAAACTACGTAGCATACCGCAGTTGTATTAATTGTCATATATTGTTTATCGCTGAAAAAGGGTACGGGGAAGACTGCTGTACTAAAAAATTGGATTGCAGTCTAGAGTTGTTGTTACGGAGCTGGTCGTGGCACCGGCATACCTAATGCATGACGGCTAACATGAAACCTTCCTGCAACTATCATCAAATTCTTGGTACATACATACGCTCTATTAGCCTTGCCTGGATTAATTTTTCTGATGTTAATCACATTATTTATTCATAAAGGTTTGATGGGTAGTCTTTGTTTGATCACATAACCGGTCGTTTGTTCACCGGAATCGATTGCATTGATAATCGGCTTCTCGAAAAAAATTCAAGTTTTTACCAGCTGTTTAATTTCAGGTCACAGCCAATCGCATGTTCTAACATTATGAATGAACAACAAGCTTCATCTGTGTTACGTGCTGTATAAGGACTGCGAAATCAAGAAGACAAACTATTAGTCTGGAACGTTTGATTTGAAATAGGATGCTAAAATAGAGGGATTATTTAAATTAATAATTCCGGCACGGGGTTTCAGAATCATTTTTAATCAAGTTTTTCTTCCGACCCAAAATTGATTTGAAAGTTTTACAGTGGAATGTCGTTCATATAAATCTTAAGTTGCCGGCGTTAAAACGTAATCATCTTTTCACGGTATCTTTTTTCCTCCTTTAGAGCTGACTTATCCCATAGACTTTGTTGTCGCCCGGACGTGTAGAAAGTTGGCAGCCGAGCTCCGGGAACCATTATTGAATAAGAACAAAATTTTAACTAACTTTCACGTAGAGGTTTTCACCTCCCGAGCGAATGCACCAGAGATGTGCCCCTATAGCTCAGTGCTCCGGGTGACGTCGCGTATTTCCCAATCAGAGTTGCTATGAAAGATAGGTACAGGCTACCAACATTTATTTCCAATATTCTATAAAGGTCTTAAAATAATTTCGTCGAAATATCTCCACCGATTTATTGCAGAATCAGTGCATTTTATGTTCGCTTTTGAAGTGCGAATTGGTACAGAATTTCCGTACAGATCGTTACAGATCTCGCGCAAAAATTGCATTGATTTGCATAAAGTCGTAGTAATTGATACATATTTTGAAACATGTCTGTGCTGATTAGTATCACATAGCGGCGAAATAAAATTGCACAAATACAAGAATAAGCTCTACTTCTAAAAGGACAATCTGCAGTATATTAACGCAAAAATCGGTAGAAGAGACAGCTTGACATCTGGTGGAGGGATAGACAGGCACACGACGAGGAGGGAAAAATCTCATTGCTAACAGATTTAAATATTCTAACATACACAAATTTAAAGTTCATAAGTACGCTCCTAAAAACGAGGTTGGAGGAATCACATGAAGGAACTAAACTTCACTAGTGGGGTGAAATACGGTTAAGATGAAACCGGAAAAGATGAGCAAAAAAAATGAAATTTTTACCTTCTACAACTCAGTAGATGCTAGATATAGGTGAACAGACATGCATTAACGGCCCACAAAAAACTATAGGCTTCTTAAAAGCTAAGCAAAATCATGTTGTGAGCCCTCGTCCTCGCGTTTCACGAGTCTAATTCCGTTACCCGTGAAGTTGACTTCGTTTTAGCTTCATCTGTACCCGTAGTGATGTCGAGCGCTGCGCATCTCCTTATTCCGTGCCTGTCTCGGGCTCCTCGCAAAGTTGCCTTGAGACTTTACGCCAATTCTGTTTTGTTAACCTAGATTCTTAATCAGACAGCACTATCTAGGAAATAAGTACATGAGATCATACGATATATTGAGGATAAGCTTCGTTACAATCTCATGAGTGATTATTTTTTGTGAATTATTAATTTGCCTATATTATTTTTTATTTTACATGCCGCATCCACGACTCAGATATTGTAAAAAACACATTAGAATATATTTCCTTTCTGACATAATATCAGCAGCGCCACAAATAGCAGTTTTTCAGTGAGTCAGACTATGTCGTAACAAATGAGAAGTGACAATATTGTAATGTAGGATAGCGGGGATATATACACCAGCTATGTTTCCAAACATAATCTAAAGCGCATAAAAACAGTAAGTTATGAAGGAACAGGAAAAAACAACCAAGAGATAATGATATATACACAAGCTGTGTTCTCAAACATGATCTGAAGAACATAATAAAAGTAAGTTGTGAAGGAAGAGGGAAAATAAACAAGAGATGACGACGAAGGTGTGAGAAAATTGGAAGAAACTAAGTGGGGACGACAGAAAAAAGTCCTGAAGGCATGTCTACAGTTGAGGTAACCTAAAAATTATTTCGCCAGGGACGCCAATCTCCATAGCATAATATAGACAAACCTAGCTAACCTATACTTGTTGCTTATCTTATGGGCTGTCCTATGCTCATTAAGGGATCGTGACTACGGATTAAGAACTGAGGACTCCCGTGTAAAATAGGACTTATCTAATACGAAAACTAAACACAGAATAATGTTGTAACAAGCATTGAAGATTGTGTCAATTTACTGCTAACACGCACGGTGATCAAGAACCTACACATCCGGTATGCGTGAGGTTAACTACATACGCCGAAGAAAATACCCACCGGCACACGTGTAATTTTGATCCTTATGATTCAGCGCAATTGAAGTTCATAAAACCTTTTACTTATGTGATCAAAGAAAACAAAGATCATTGTCGCATGAATGCATCCCTCGAACAATGTACATTTTTCATTGATTAGGGCATGGCAGGTTTAAGAAACAATAAGTTGCCGGAAAAAATGTGAATGATGCACTGAATTTACTATTAGTTAATGCCAGGAAAAGAAATGTCGCTGAAGAGATATTGAGATTTCTTCGTTTCAAAGATGATCCGTTAATTGATTTTATGAAATGAGACAATTATTGAACATGTGAAGAAAGCTATGAAAATGAATAGCTCACAAAATTTAAACAGTGTAGATGAAATTAGGGAGGTATGCATGGAAATAAACAGTTACTCAGAAGAGGCCTTAAAGTTTGAGTAAAATCTAACAAACTGAGATAATTCAATGCAAATAACTGATAGACGGTAACGAACTGCTCGAACTCTGTGTAAGCGCATGCTGAGCACAGGAGAGCAATAACGTATGTAAGCAAAGGGTGTCGGTATTGTGTATTTTAAAACATCTAAAAATGTAACCCTTAAATGTTATAGGCTGAAGACGCAGGTAAATTAGTTAACTAATAACAAATGATTCCTACGCAAAATGGATGTGTTCGAAATTTCAAATTTTCTTGCTGGTGATTCTGTCCTAGCCCACGGTAGCTGTAATGGACAGCGAGTTCTTGAGTCAAGGCTCTGTTGGGGATGCGGCGTAATGTGGCTCCGGTGATAATCTATCGTAAGGGCTCAGCAAATCCATCTGAAGTGAATGGTATAATTAGCAAATGAGCCATCAAGACTAATTAGGAAATAGTTCATCTCCAGGCTATAGGACTGTATTCGACTTCTATTCGAGTTACCAACTCTACAAAACTTCATTGTTTTCGTGAATATCTTTCTAATCCACTGTATGATATATAATAATAATGCATACGTAAAAGATGACGCTATAATCTTTTGAAGTATTACTTTGATGATTGTCAAACGAAGAGCACTAACCTGTACGTCAGGAAAATAACGAAGCTGAAAATTATTGATGCCGGGTGAACATTCTACAGTCGTGTGTTACAAAAGCTTAAGCTATATGTGATCACACACAAGCTTCATTTGAAAAATTTCACTGTTGACAAAGAACTTTTCACTACTCAGAGAGAAAGAAACACTCAAGAGTAGAGTTACAAGAAGACGTTGCTAATCTTCGGATTATTTCTTGAACTTCAAGTCGCAATATCTTCGAGGACTTTCCAAAAAAAACGAAATATCTTTTGATCCTCTACAATAAAACCAACAGGAATCAATGAAGTGCAGAGTGTTTCAGAATTCAGGCAACCAGTTTTATATATTAGATAAAACATTTTAAATCAGCGTTTGGTTTTAAAAATCTAGATATCATTTTGAATATAGTAATATAATCTTTTTATCTCAGGTATCTAAAGTTTAATCGAATACTTTATACAATGGGTGTGAGGACTGAAAGGAGTCGTTACATCCCAAACGTGGTTTTTACCGATGGGAAAAATTGACATCCAACAAATTGTGAACCATCAAACGACCGCGTAGGGGTTCCTCAACTTCAGGTAAAAGTAGGATTATATGGAGACCTCAGAATACGCATTATGTCACGGTTTGGGCAGTTGTGACAGCCACAAGGAGATCTCGGCTTGTGTTGGGCTTTCTAGGGTCAAATTGAACTCAGAACGGTACGTATCTCCTATTTTGCAATAAAAGTTATGAACCATTGGCTAAACAACACTTTCAGGGTCACCATGGAGTCTCTAACAGGATTCAGCAGCTTCAAAGGGCTTCAAAGTCATCCAAACCTGGATTCAGAGGAACATTCCGTCTATCATAAGCAAAGATGTATGGCCAGCGAGGAACCACGACCGTAATTCCTAAGAATTTTTTATCTGGTTCACTTTGCAGACAAGAGCCTCAGCTACTCCTTACATTTCTCTCAAGTCCCTAAAAGCAAAATTGCGGAAGGAATGGGAAGCAATTCCTCAAGAACAGATACGTGCCGTCTATGATGTATTTGTACCTAGATTTAGGCTGTACCCTATTAAAAATCAAGGACGTATCGCCGGTGAATTAA